>APFE030491542.1:63702-86116 GCA_000404065.3 Pinus taeda | reverse complement strand
CAACAATTTGCTCCATTCCTCCAACATAGTGGCAGTACATTCCATAATTGTTGGAATCAAACCCTGTCGAAGAAGTAGCACTACACCAGCTGAAATGTTCCTTGCATTTGTTCATCTGAAAAGAAATTGAAGACATCTTGTATGGCAGTTGGTTTAATATCAGTTCCCACACTCTTAGTGATATATCGTGACAAATACTTCAAAAGATAGGTCAAAATAATGTCCATTTTCCACTTGGGTTCTGTCAATGCCTGAAGAAATGGACCAATCCACTCCTTGTAAAATAATTCATTTATGACCATTTCCAAAACAGGTGTTCGGGATCTCTAGTGAGATTTCTCCTAATAGTTTTTTTTTTTGCCTCTAAGTGCTGTTGATGTTTTAAATTTTTCTTGTGCAGATAGGAGCTTGAAGTTGCTGCTGATTTTTGAAGAGCTGGAGAATAAATTACATAATCTGAAACAATATTTAAATGATTTCTTCTTCAAAACCCTGTTTTGAAGAAGAATCAATCTCTAACATGAGACAGATTCTAACATTGGCTCCACTTGGGATGGCAGTTGCCGCTCCGTGGAGGTGCCAAGAACTGCAGAATTTTGGGAGAGCAGACAGTGCCTCCACCCATTGGGCAATGGAGTCATCATCAACACAACTCTTGACTAAATTTTCAAACTGAAACTGAACTCAAACAATCTTCAAGAAAACTAAAACAAGATGATTCCCTTATGGCTGCTTATTTATTTACAAAGCTACCCTACTTTGCTGTACAAACACTAGATCAGGTAATACTAAAATGCCAAATTAACCATTCAAGTAAACCTGAGAATGATGTTGTTTGAGAATGCTTCCGCCAGGTCATAGATGCAGTTGCTGGCAGCCCTTCATGTAAGTAATGAGCCTGGTCATGTACAAGACAGCCTGATCTATCAATCGAAGTGAAAAACACGTCCATATATGTTGCCATTGGATCGCGGAAGCCGGACTCTGTTGGCTGCCCCAACTCTGCAATGCATCCTTCCAGCTGCACATTGTCAATGTAAACCTCTATAGGCAAGTCTATGACTTTTTGTTTTGATGGAGGAAGGATTTCCAAGAACGTTTTAGGGTCTTGGAAATCGTATGACTGAATCTGCTCGTCTAACCATTGAATCTCCTCTTCAATTCTTTCAACAATTAACTCATAGCCACTAGTTTTGAAGACCTTTAAAGATTTCAAGCATTGAAGCGAGGCACTGAAAACATCTTCATCAAATTCAGTATTTGCTAACAAATTTATTATTTCTTCTACAGCTTCACACACGGCAGGGTCTGCCACATACCCTTCCATTGCATGAATGAATCAGCAAGCACTGGAGTGTCTGGATCGAATTGGAGTCGCCAGGTGAATGGTTTAGCCTGCATATGTATCTGAATGGTGTCCACCATCAGCATCAAATCTTCACCTTGATTGCATGTACTGGGACGAGACAATCAACAAGTCGAATGTTCTCCCCAGTATGGTCGCCAGTATGTTAGCGCTCGAAATTTCACCTCAAGCTGAAAAAGGCAAACCTCAAGGCAACATCAAACCTTTTAGCCTCGTAGCTAGCCCTACGGGGCAGGAGAAGGCTCTCTCCGGTCTCTCTCGTAAAATCTTCAATGGATGAGATGACCAATAAGGTAACACTGATATTAGGCTAGTAAACTGATAAGAAGGATTGATTTGGGGTTTTTAATTAAATAACGGGGTTTTTCTGGGCTGCATGGGCAAAATCACAGCGTGAAACTGGGAAATATAATGAACAACACAGGTTATTGACTGAGGCAAGGTAGGCAAGAAATTTAGCATCAAATTGAGACTAAATGAGATGGCAAGACTGGTGAGGAGCTGACAAGGGAAAACAATAACTTTGAATCCTTGTCAAACAGAAGAAAACATTGAACATGAACAAACTTATAGGCAGAGCATGGCAGGCATGAATTCTTACCAAAACACTTCATTTGTTCAGTTAGAAATGATCATGTAGTGAAATGAAACATAACAGATTACATATGAAACAGGAGAAAAACATATGCTAAATTATCATACCATAGGAATCTTAGAAGTCAGAGCTGTGAAATTTTCATTAAAAATCCCTCTGTCAAAGACTGTACAATGAAACTCAGTTCTCCTCCAGCACTCAAAATTTTCTACTCTCTCCCCCCTCTACACTAGCTAAAAAATTATTTTTATAAACTATTCTAAACAAAAACAAGAGATCGACCCAGCAATCAGGGCGCTGTTTGAACTGCAATTACAATAATAGAAAAAGCGTTTTCTTCTAAAACAGAACCGTGTCCCTAAAAGTCCTCTGATCATTGGCTAATTAAAAGATAAATGCTGGAGCGCAGATTGAAATCTTAAATCAAATCGCACTCTTTGGCTGTGATATATAGCCTTGACTGAAGTTCGGTTTGCCACGTTGCATTTGCCATTTTGATAAAACAACCTTTAAGCTAACATCCCACCGCTTCAGCTTATGGTGACAACTGTACTGAAAGAGATTTGCGTGGTTGCACCCAGCGTTTACCACATCCAACCACATGCTATATGGTAGCATCAGCAACAGTTCATAGTCCGTCTTCTAAGAGCCACATCGCCCACAAAATCTCCAAAGGATCAATCGCTGGCCGAAATCATGGAACGGAATCCTGTCTGTCTCAGGCTCCCCATGATCTGAAACTCATCATATGTTTACATTGAAAGTGACTTTCTTGTTATAGAGCTGTGCAGAGGAGGGGCACTACTCTATCTGTAGCAGGCATATCAATTTTTAAAGCATGGCGTCCCCTAGTTCGATTAATTCCACGTTTTGGAAGGCCTCGTTTCAAACCATCTATTAAAACACATGCTTTGCACCATTTCTAGCTGGAAATATAACCACAACGCTCACATACACCTTGTTCTGGCATTTTTGCTGAAGAAGAAACGCGAAAATTCTCACCTGATCTAATTATGTCATAGATTGCTCTTGGTCTGATTTGTTCTAAAACTTTAATAAAATCACGAGCAAAGCCTCGATATGCATTTGGTGAATAAATGCATTCGGTAGAGAAGTAATCAAGCTTCTTGAAATATGCATACATGACAATCTCCTTTTCATATGTATATTTAAAAGGCTTTACATCTTGGAATAGATCTATCTTCCCCTGTTGTTATCAATGTGCATCTACTTAGCCTGGCCATATCTCCACGAAGAATATTTAATAGTACAGTCTCTGCTATATCATCTGCATTGTGACCAGTTTCAATTTTATCTGCTCTTACCATTGCAGCCCCTCTATCTAAAGCCTGGTGACGAAAAACTCCACAAAATGTACATAATTGCGTCGTTTAGTGATGCCTTCATCTATTGATAGCTAGAACAGATCTAGACCATAATTGTGTCGTTTATTCAAATCTGTCAAGACATGTGCTAGAACATTGGAGTCTTTACCACCAGAAGCTCCAATAGCAACACGTTCTCCTGGTCTGAAAAGGTGGTTCTCGATAATAACCTTGTGAATCTCTTTTTCAAAGGCAAAATAAAAGCATTCCCTGCATACCTGTTGTTGAGTCTTGGGTCTTCTCAGAGCAGCTCTCTTTTGTGCACATATGTCGCACTGGCGTCCCATTTTCTTTGGCTTCTCCATGTTCTACTCCATTTGTGGTGTGCAGAGCTCACAATTCCATCAACAGAAAATTGAAGCCTTTGTGGGAATGAATATTTTGGTTTCACCGAGACGATCTTACAAACTAGCCATTACCTTCACGCGTAAATCTAAACAGCCCACAATTTTGCTAGGAAACTATAGGAATTCGGGCCAGCACATTTCAGGATTTTGGGCCAAGGTTTCGTGGTGAATCCATTTCTTTTGGAAATACGATCCAAGGGAATACATATGGGCCACATAGAGTGTAACAAAGAGCGAACAAGGGTATATGAGGCTATGAATATTTGATCAAGATCTGGACCTGTAACATCAATTTTCCAGCATTAATTGAATTCTCTTTCCCTAGCTTCAATGACCTGCACAATGCATCCTCTGAGTTCCTTTTTCGACTTCCAACATTACCTTTTCCTTCTTGTAGGCAGGAATCTGTTGAGGAGGCCACTCTCACACATTACAAAAGCCAGTGCCGCATATTATAAAATCTTCTAAATCATGGCACACTATCTAAACTATACATCAGCAGATGATCTTGAAAGGGAGGATAAATATTCCATTGCAGCAAACCCATCTCTCCCGGTCAAATAAATATTGCAAATCTTCTGAAGTTACTATTATCACCAAAAGATAAAAATCTGGAGAGAAAATTTGTGTATAACCAAAAGCGATTATATCTATAATACATTTGAGTGGTTTGATATTGTATGATGGTGCTTCCATCGAAACTCCAAATTATCACCTAAAGCCTGGAATATCAACTCTACGAAATGATTTAGCTGCAAGTATTATTAGTTGATCCTGTATATTGAAAAAGTGTTTTCCCTCTTCATAACTGTTTCCAACGGCTGTGTGAGCAAGAACATCTGCTGTCAGATTGCGGAACTCCTTGAGCACTTCAACTTCTGCTTCACTAGACAACAACAATTTGCTCCATTCCTCCAACATAGTGGCAGTATGTTCCACAATTGTTGGAATCAAACCCTGTCACTGCACCAGCTGAAATGTTCCTTGCATTTGTTCATCTGAAAAGAAATTGAAGACATCTTGTATGGCAGTTGCTTTAATATCAGTTCCCACACTCTTAGTGATATATCGTGAGAAATACTTCAAAAGATAGGTCAAAATAATGTCCATTTTCCACTTGGGTTTTGTCAATGCCTGAAGAAATGGACCAATCCACTCCTTCTTGTAAAATAATTCATTTATGAACATTTCCAAAACAGGTGTTCGGGATCTCCAGTGAGATTTCTCCAAATAGTTTTTTTTTTTTTTTCCTCTAAGTTCTGTTGATGTTTTAAATTTTGCTTGTGAAGATAGGAGCTTGAAGTTGCTGCTGATTTTTGAAGAGCTGGAGAATAAATTACATAATCTGAAACAACATTAAATGATTTCTTCTTCAAAACCTTGTTTTGAAGAAGAATCAATCTCTGACATGAGACAGAGTCTAACAGTTACTACAAGAGTTCATGAAAAAAGACACCAATTCTCTGTTAGATTTTGATTTTTTCGCTTGTAAATATAGTGAAATTTTTTGAAAAATCTCATCTTTATTATTGACGGATAGAGTTAACTTTAGCCTAGATATGATACTAGTTTCAACTTCAAAAAATTTTGATGAAAGCGACCTTTGGCAAAAATTTGTTTTATATCAGCACAATGAAAGGTATCAATAATAAAATAAATATTCTCTGTAAAACTACTGTTTTCAAACTCTATTATTGTCGTCTAGAGCTTTCTTAAGGAAAAACAATGGTTTCCTCCCTGCTAAAGAAAATCGCAACATTCAGAGGAACAATCCGAGAAAACACTATATCTCAAAGAATAAGAGTTCTCATCACGAGCCGGCTTATCATGATCAAAGATATTATAACTTGCTGACTTTGCCAATACTGTCCACCAAAACAGGTCAACGACTCAAGATTGTTGCAATCAAAAGACAAGGGGTCTCATCACGAGCCAACTTGTTCAGCAAAAGTGTAAATCAAATGAATGACTGTGTCATAATTTGGCCACCAAACCAAGACATTGTTCTTTAGAGAATAAAAAAGGAAAAAGTCTCAAAATGGGTTTTTCTCTGAAAGGTTGTAAATAGCCTTAAGCAGGATAAAGGATCATTGCTGGGTAATAGGTAACCCTGTCGAGGCTATGGATGCCTGCTGGCAGCAGAGGCTCTACCTACGACAAATGAGCATATTTTAAAAAAGCCAGCACACAGAGAAGACCTTATTTTATCTTTAAAATACCAAGTAATGGCTGATGTAAATGCAAGGACTAAGCCTGAGGTAGCAAACGATTAGAATAGAAAAAGGTTGAAACAAAATATCATTGATAGGATAAGGCATAATGTACTCTATATGTCCATAACAAAATTTAGACTTACGAAAATTTTTCTGCTTCGAAAGTTAAAATTCGATAGAAAAACAAAGATAACTGGTTCTTCCTAGTGAATCACCATTGTTGTGGCCACCAACAACCCCCCTCTTTGTTTGATATTAGCAATAACACCAAGCAAATGGGGACCGTTAATAAAAAATCCAAACAAACATTTTATGAAAATTTTTGTATTTGACTCCTTAAAACTTTATCGCATCGCGAAAAGAGAATGAAGCGTTTTCTTATGAGCATAATAAACTGCGAAGAAGCGACACGAAATTTATCGCATCACATTCATTATGAAACGCTCTTAAATGAAAAAACTTAAGAAATCTTCAACGGCCGATATGCGACGTCGCATATCGCAACATCGTGTAAGTAGCACACAATAACTGAATGACTAAATGCTGCGATCTGCGATAAATGCGATTTGCGAAAATTCGCGATCATGATTTTCTGCGATGACACATCTTGACGACGTGATCTGCGATGCTGCGATGCGAGTCGCAGAAATTGCCCATCGTGAATTTTCCTCGGCGCAGTATTCAAGGAAAGCTGTCTGTTAACCAAAATTGGGCGCACGCCTTAAAAGAAATTAATGATTGTATGCCAAAGTATTCAGGAAGGACAGTCTTGTGTTTTTCGAAGAGTCAGTTTGCTATGGATGTCATGATTATGCATTCATAAAAGCTTAAAGCTTTCATGTCAATCTTTATTATCATTACTCTTTTCCTTTGCGTAAACTGTAAGACAGGAAATAACATGAAGCAATGTGCAGGAAACATCTAAGGAAAAGGGGAAAGCGCCAATGCTCGGAGAACAGAGAAGAAATCCCTTCAGAAACGGATGCCTCATGCGACAGGACCACAGATTCCAGAGTATCACTCAACAGATGCTGATGTCAATAGGCCACCTAAAGCTCAGAGTCAAAGGCGCACAAAAGCAGCATGTTTACAAAAAACCCTGAAGCTTACGCACCAGAAAAGCCCGGAATAAAGAACGGAGGCAGTTTTCGATGCAGAAAATTATTCAGAGAGTAAAGTCCCTAACTTGTTCAGTCATTCACAAGGCTGGAAACCGAAATAGAAAAAGCAGAATCAGTTTGAGAGAAATTTGGGTCATTACCAAGTATACACGCAGTGAATACAACCAGCCAGAGGAAGATTCTGGAAAATATCTTCTAGTTTACCAGAAAGTAGTGCCAACGATTTTTATTTCTATTTTCATAGCTCAAACGAAAGCGGAAGGCGACCAACTGACTCTTCCCAGGCGAATGTTGCATGCTTGCAACACTAAGGAGCAAATATAGAAATGGTTCAGAATTAGATTCAATTTTTAGAAATAGTTTTGCTTTATCAGAAGGGCGGTCATTTAAAACCGTATCCTAAATTATGTAATTAAGTTAATTAGATAGTATTATTTAAACCCTTCTCAGGCATTTAGAGAAGGGTCCAGAAATTTTTCAAAAACTTGTCCTCGGAACATGTACTTCTGCACCCTCAGAGGAGGTTTTGATGAATGGATGGATCGAGATTTATTAATGTTTGTATTTGATGTCTGCTACTAATGTTGCACTTTTGTACTCTTAGTAGATGTTAGAACAAGTAGAGATAAACCGTTTTTGCTTGAAGTTTATGAGTAGGATTAGTCATAAATGGTACTTTTATCTCTTGGCCATTTCTGCTTATATGCTTAAAGTGATATACAATTTTTAGTTGTTTATATGTTATTGCATGAATGTATGAGTTACCATTTGGAACTTCTGTACGGTGGAGTCATTTATTTATGTCTGATATATGAATAACTGTTTATCTTAATTGATTTCTATTCTTATGCAAAGTGGTTTATCTTAATTGATTTCTATTCTTATGATAGATGAATGATCTTTATTACCAGTTATTGTTTGAACTCTCTTTAGATCGCATAATAGAAGATATACACCCCGAGTTAGCGTAGATTAGATGTGTTGTTTCTCCTTAGATTACAATAGCATAGAGTTAGTTTAAGAATATGAATTAAATTAGCTTTAAGTACTCTTAGATCAGCTTCATCCAACTCTACACACACACACAGACCCTTAGATTGGGAAACTGGTCCCATTGTCCCCAGTCACACCCACTATACCAAATGGATAAGGAGCTTCCAACCAAGGTCCGGACCGGGTGGGTATCCCCATTGTTGTCGACACGATTTTCGGGGCTTCAACATGTTGTAATCTGACACAATGGTAGTTTTGCGAAAGAGAACATAGTGTCGAAATCTTTGTACTGCTTGAACGGCTACTAAAGCCAAATTTTCAACATAAGAGTACTTTCTTTCTGTATCACTAATATTATGACATAAATAATATATAGGATGTTTAATTCTGTTATCTTCTTGCACTAAAACCATAGCGATGGTTGTATCTGCAACGGAGAGATACAGGTTGAAATCTTTTTGATAGTCAAGAGTGTACATTAATGATGCTTTTATCAGGGAATATTTTAAATCATCAAAGGAAGCTTGCGCAACCTAATCACAGTGGAAGGGTACCCCTTTTTTCAAAAGACCTGTATAACCTTTAGCGAGCTCAGCATAATGTGGAATGAACCTCCTCAGAAAGTTAGCTTTCCCTTGGAGTCTCTGAATCTGAAGCAAATTTGAAGGTGGAGGCATGTCAAGGATTGCCTGAACCTTAAATGGGTCGATTCAAATTCCATCCTTAGAAACTACAAACCAAGCAATCGACCAGAACCAACACAAAACACACATTGTGTGGATTGAGTCGTATCTTGTAGTGTTGGAAACGTAGAAATATTGCTCTCAAATGTTGCGGATGATCAGTCCATTTTCATGAATGAACCAGCAGATCATCGAGATATGGTAGAACAATGTGTTTGATGTCATCAAAGGCATAATTCATTGCCCTCTGAAATGTTTCCCCAACCTTCTTCAAACTGAAAGGTAATTTACGATATGAAAACGTACCCCACGGACATATAAATGTAGTATTTGACTGGTCTTGTGGGCGGATATTGATTTGATTGTATCTGGAAAATCCATCCATGAATGAAAAGATTTCACATCCAGCACATTCATCAATAATCTGGTCGATAAAGGGTGTAGGATAGTTGTCCTTTGGATATGCTTGATTTACATCCCTATAATCGACACACACTCTCATTGTTCCTTGTTTTTTCCACAGGAACAATATTCACTACCTAATCAGTGAGAGGAACAGGGTAAATAAAGCCAACACACAACATTTTTTCAACCTCTGCTTTAATGTCAACGGCTTTCTTTTCTGGGAAAACTAGTGTCTTGTGGAACGACTAGCCCTCTAGGTTTGGCAGCTACCCTAGAAACAACAGTTTAAAGCAATTCAACGATTTCTTCTATGTGTAACATATAAGAGAAAGATAATGGAACCAACCTGGAACTTCTGCTTAATCCCTTGCTTGATCTCTCTCCCCTTTGATAGAGCTTGCAACTCCTCCCCATACTTAACATGCTTGGAGAGTACCTGCACAAGTACAGCAACAAAGAACTGTCAAATTATCATGATCTATTACAACATAAACATTACATAATTAGATATATAATGAACAAATGATAGCATTCACAAACGATAACATTCACAATTGCACAATCATATGGAAGAAAACTTGAAGAAATTTATTAATAAAAGGGAGGATTACAACCTTGTTGTCTGATCCAGCATCATCCTCCCAACTTCAATCCCTCTTCACCTCATGAAATAGCAAGATCACACCAACAATACAATGCTCTTTCCTCAATTACAAACTATCAACACTTCCTTGCAATTCACAATGTTCCACCCTCTAGATCTCTTAGATGAGGGATCCATTTATAGATGTGTGCAAGAGTGTGAGACATCCATGGGGTTTGATTAGTGTCATTCCACTTGTTACAATTGGTTCCACTTGGAGATTTCTTAGATATCTTACTCATCCTTGGGCGAATTCAGAGAGGAAAGTGGCATAGGAGAAGTTTCTAGAAGATTCCATGAGCAAACACCTAGCAAACTATCTCGGACATTTGTCCATCCTCACCCATCTCACCCTATAGAAGGCCTAATCAGTATGCATCACACCCTGGCAATGTACCACTTAGTATGCATCACACTTTGTCAGTGGAGTAGTCAGTATGGTTCAATTTAGGCCGTTTCTGGATGGTTTCTCAGGTGGAACTTTTGGGGAATGATGTAATCAGATGACTATGTTCTTTTAGGGTATGAAACAACTCTTTTAGGGGTTGATGAGCCCTAGTTTATCGACATATAAGTTTGTGGTTGATATGCCCAAATATGTTTATAACACAAGGGTCATAATGACAAAATGGAATAGTGAAATGAGAGGCAAAAATCAATCACCCAAACCCGAGAGGACAAGTGACTGAGTCAGGATATCCAAAACCCGACACGAAAGCACAACAGTGTCGTGTTCAAGAGTGACATGCTCCCTATACAAAAGATGTTTCATTTTCCCCCACTATTTCTAGCAACTACCCTAATTATTTTTATCACAAGCTTAAAGGGGATAGCATATATTGTCATGTAAGTTCATTCTTCGAATAAATCTATCCTAGTAAGCTTTATGAGCCCTAGGAAGGAGAAACTCGGTCTCATCATGGTGACGAGTCTTTCGTCGTAAAATTTTAACAAGTCTGACATAACACTAACTTGGTATATTTTTCACATTTAGAGAGTTAGAAAAAGAGACAAAAAAGAAAACTCTATCATTTCCCTTTTCGTAATTTTTCCCTCGAACCTAAAAAGGTAGAAAATAATATTCGAGAGAACCTCTTGACCATATCGACCAAGGTGTACCTTTTTCATAAATAGTTAATCAGCTTGAAAAAGGGGTAAACATATATTGAGATGACGTCAATTCATTTAATTTAACGAGTTCTAAATGACAAGTAATCGACGATCTTTTCAGTTTTTGAGAGTTAGAAAAGGACTTAAAGATGACTCCAGGGGGGTTCCTTTTTCATTTATTTTTAACAAGTCTGAAAAAGAGATAAAACAAAAACTCGTTTGAATCAGTCAAAAATGATCATTGTGCATCAAAAGTACCTATAACTACACAAAGAGATTCACCCATCACTGATATCGAGAAAAAATATTAAATTATTAATAAAAATTTTACAAAAAATGACTTCAAAACTTATAAATATCTCATAAGTAAAATTATTTTTACCATTTCACCAAAGTAAATTTTGAGAAAGCATTTGTGCCCTATTTTACCTTATTTTCAAACGACCAGTGTGGTAGATCCAGGATGTCATTTCACGAACCATTTACAATAGATAAGGGGTCTATCCTTTCTCTTGAATTCATGATACTTTTATGCATTTTTAACAGAATTTTGTATGCCAAAACTAAGGATTTTAAAAATTTTAAAATGTCGGTGATCATCGCGGGTTTCCTCATCGGACCCACGATGATCAATCTCAAGCCCAAAGGCCCTCACGATGACATCACTCTATTAATAAAATCTGGCATGATGGTGTCGAGGTGGAATTTTTTGAAGAAAACCCCTTCTTTCAAGAAAAATTTCTCAGTTTTGACCCATGAAAAAGTCTCTAACTTATGTTTAATGATGTTTTGTAGGAGATCATGGTTCTAGAATGGAAAGAAAGAGGCCAGGAGGGAGAATACCACCAGGAAGCCCAGGATCCAAAATGCATCAATGCTTTGAGAAATTGTGGGTTGTTGAAGTTCTTCAGGACCATAGGACTGAGAGCTCAGATGGAGCTGTTGTTGTATTTGATCAGCTTATAGGATATTGATTGAGAACTCTTCATAATAAAAGACTAGGAACTAGTGCTGGAAGAAAAATACATCTATTTCATTACTGGATTGTCTAGGAGGGGAGAGAGAGTCCAAATCTTTGGATCTCGCCCAGGAGGTGAAAGTACTAGTAGTCTCGTCAAGAGACATTGCCCCAGGTTTAAATATGACCATGGACGGGAAAGTAGAGAAAAAAATAGTCACAAACCTTCCCTTGAGAACTATGTTATTAACCATAGATCACATATCTGGCACACAAGCTCTCCATGAAGCTTCCCAGTCACAATTTCGTTATGTAGTAGATTTCTTGACTCCCACAGTCTTCAACTAGTGTGGAGGACTGCTAGATAATATGAAGAGGCAGTGAATCAAAGGTAAATGAGGGAACCTGAAACAATTTGGTTTCAGTTCAATACTGGTTAATTTCTTCCTAAAACGGGTTCCCTTGTTTTGGAACCAAATTGCAGAGGTACCAGATCCTCTCCCCCAGGATCTGCGACTAGTGCGGTGGAGTCTACTCATGCCCTTAGGAGGAGGGGGCCAACAGATGCATTTCTCTCCAAAGTTTTTTGGTTGGCTACATCGCTAAATACTTTTTGTGGATGATTATGGTTATGTTGGCATGGATTTCAGATGGGATCCAGATATACCTCTACCACCGGGAGAACAGTGGACTGACGCAGGTAAAACTTGTTTTTTTTTTTTTCAAGTTTTATGATTTTTTTTTGTAAAAGTGTAACTAAAATGTAACTTGTGATAAATGTGCAGATGTTGGACAAGAAATACCACTTGGCATGTTTCCAATAGGACGGCAAGAAACCCATCAGATAGTAGGTTCCAATTATGAGGAAGGGGCGGACCCCTTGGTAGATATGGAGCGTAACCTGGACATGATTACCCGGGGGATACCTGAGTATGCTACCATCGACGAGGTGCCACTATGATGGCAAAGGCACACCGTAGGAGTATCAGCGAGATTGCGTCAGCTATTAGGCCGAGTAATCAGAGTAGTCTCATGCTACCATGAACATTGAGCAAGCTGATAGGCGTTCTAGTTATTTTTACACATTTTGTAGGCTTTAAAAGCCAAGTTTCTCAAAACAATTTATTTTTTGAGATTTTCATGTAAACACTCTGACAAACATGATATATATATATACACACATTTGCATGTTTTATTTTCTAGTTATGTGTCCATGTATCATGATGATGTGATTGGCTTTATAAATTACGCAAATGTCTATCAAGAACATAGTTTTGCTAATGCATTTGTTTATGTATTCAAATTGCATGGAATATGTTGTTATGTGATAAAATGAAAATTTATTTCTAGTAATCGAAAATGTAGATACATACACCATATCTGTGGATTTCTTACCAAATAATGATCGTTTAGCTATAACACAACAAGTTGTGAATCTAACTTGACAACTAAATTTCTAATGCCAAGAGCAACTGCTTCTGAAAATAGTTCAATGACTGCATTGTATTTAGCAATATTGTTAGCTTTTCGACCGAGGCATATACCTTGTAAGTCAATCAACTTGCCATCAGGGGCAAGGAGTACCCAAGCTGCGGAAGAAAAATTCTATGTGCTACGACAAGCACCATCAACAAAGGCAAGATAATGACTTGATAGCATTTTCAAATCAAGTGGTACACAAGGTAAGGAGAAAAACACATGTCTGCAAAGTAGACAAACACACCAAAAATTAAAAAGCGCACACTAATGAATTCACACACTAATGTACAAAAAGTCATTACACGAATTTCACGCATAATACTTTTTCAAATACAACCCATTTTGGGGTTGTGACAATGCATTTCCTTCGTAATCAACTAGCTCATAGGTGGCTTTTTGCAAAACATGTTTGATGATATATGGCCCATGCCACATAGGTTCGAACTTTCTAGTGCCTAACTTATCGTTAGTCTGATCATAAAGGAGGATCGGGTCACCTTGAGAAAAAGTGTGAGGAGAAATGGTTTGATCAAAAAGAGCTTTGACACGTTTCTTTTGGGCTTCAATTACCAACGCAGCAATACGATCGGTCTCTTCAAGCCTCTCAAGGTAGAGTAGTCACTCCTCTTCAAGTGAGGTATTAGGAAGAAGTTTAGCAACTAATTTGATTTAAGGGATTTTGCATTCAATCAGGAGAGTTTCCTCTAAACCATAAACTAGTTGGAATGGATTAAATCCAATGGTCGTCTTAGCGGAAGTCCAGTAAGCCCAAAGAGATGAGAATAGAATCATATGCCAGTCCATTTTGTGCTTCCCAATGGTGAATTGAAGCATAGTAATTAGAACTCTATTAATTTCTTCGACTTGGCCATTGACCCGTGGATATTAAGGAGTTGAGCTATCATGATGAAGGCCCAAGTAAGTAGTCAATTCTGCCATCATGTATTGATGAAAATATGATCCATGGTCAGTTACAATGGCTTGAGGAACACCAAAACGTACTATGACATGGTTGCAAAGGAACTGAGCAATAGTGATACCATCAACATTGTATTTGGGCATCGCCTCGGCCCATTTAGTGAAGTAGTTGACGTCGACGATAATATAACCATGCCCCCTGGCTAAGCGAGGGTTACATGTCAAGAAATGAATGCCCATTTAACAAATGGGCCAACGGTAACTACTAGGTGTAAGGGTGCTGGCGGGGTTGTTGCTTGTGGTGAAACTCTAACATTCATGGCATTTCTGAATATCCATAATACAATATTTAAAGATGGAAGGCCATAAATAACCGGCACGAAGGATTTTCTAAGCAGTGGCTTAGCTAGACATATGACCACCACAGGCACTAGAGTGGCAGTCATTCAAGATTTTCTTAGCCTTTTCAAGTGTTAGACATCTGCGAAGAATAGAGTTCACATCGACTCGGTACAATGTATCACCAAGAATCCAATAAGGTTGGGATTGATGCTGGATGCAGTGTCGGTCAGACTGAGACAACTCATATTGGAAGGTTTGGGTTTGAATATAAATGATAATATTTCCATACCACAGGTCAAGAGTGCTTACGAGAAACAAAGTTTTAACGAGAATCTGCTCAGTAAAATCAGTAGAAGTGCTTGCAGATGGAAGGGCACATATCAAATCAGCAAAAACAACTGATTTCTTTGACTTTGCGGTAGTAAATTCCAAATAAAACTCCTGCATTATAACAATCCATTTGGAGTATTTCCCCCCCGATAATTGACTAGTTAATATATAGGTCATGGGGTTGCAATCAGAAATCATCATGGTTTTTTGTAAAAGGATGTAATGACGAAATATTTGGACAACGTGGACTACTGCCAAGGAAATCTTCTCGACATGGGCATATCGAGATTCAGTGACAAGGAGATTTCAACTTAAATAATAAACGACATGTTCATTTTCATCGTCGTCATCCTCAATCAACACCATAGAAATGGTATTGTTAAATGCAGCCAAGTATAGGAAATAATCATGTCGATAATTAGGGTGATTGTAGAATTGAGACTTCTGTGATCTGTCATAGTTATAAGAAGAGCTTCTGTGTAAATCACATAAAAAATATCTTTGTCGACGCGTTTCGAACCAACTAGTGTGGTTCATCGTCAGGACGAGTTGAAGGAACAGATCTGGCCTAGCAAGTTAAATAGACTGAGCAGAGACTCCTACGGCTACTTAACAGCTATATTTGACTTTGGACCTAGGTCATAATTATATTAATGAAATTAATCCAAATTATTATTTTTACTAATATTGAGTTAAGAGAGATTAGGTAATATTGGTAAATATAATCCAATTATTAATTTCTATGACATTAAGTGATCATATAATATTATTAAAGGAAATTTATAAAAAATTACTATTGAGTTGATAATTTTGAAATAACGGCTATATTTGACTTTGGACCTAGGTCTTAATTAATGAAATTAATCTAATTATTATTTTAATCAAATAATATTTTAAATCCTTGAAATAGGAGAAATTAGGTAATATTGATAAATATAATCTAATTATTAATTTTTATTGTAATATTGATAATAAATCTATTATTATTTAAATAAATATTATTAAGGAAATTTATTTGTTTAAATAAATTAATGGTTATTAAAAAATTTTACTATTGAATTAATAATAATGAAAGAATAATTTAGGTTATATATTTTATTAAATCTAGTCCTATAATATTATATTTCTAAAGATAAGAGATATTAGGAATAAAAATGGATGAGCGAATATTAAAAGAATTTTAATTTGCTTAAATAACTTAATATTAATGGTTATTTAAAAATTATTTCCTTAGAAAGAAATAGTTTTGAGTTATATAAGTAATTGTATAATCATCTTAAGTTAATATTATATATGATAAATCTATATAAGTTATCATTATACTACTTACCTAGATCCAATACTACATCATAATTAGGATATACTAATCACACTAACCTAATGAATTAAAAATAAACTTCTAAAACCGGAAAAGGAACTATATCAGGGAAAAAATAAATTCGATTAATACTTAAAACGAAAAAAGGCCCTCAACAGATACTGGAGGAATCAAAAAAGAGAAGAACACAACGCTGTCAACAAGAAATAAACTCGAAAGGACTAAACCAAACACACACAGATAAAGCACCTAGGATGACCAGAGGGTCGGGGGGGGGGGAAAAAACCCTAAGACGACAGGGCAGATCCAATTCGATTACCTTCAACCATCATCTCTTGAGATTGAATGGGTCTCGCGCATTTCATAGCTTCCCTTAACTTGCGATGATGTATCGATCTACCCTCGCAATGATTGGCCTCTCTATGCAGACATATGCTAGTCTTGTCCGCATGCTCTGCTAAAGCTGAGGACTTAGTTCTTCCATGCCTTAGGTCCGTTGCATGCTCACAAATTCTCTGGTGGATGGAGTGCCCTGTTTCCCCTATATAGGGTGTCCCACAAGAGCAAGGAATCAAATAAACACCCTTCATGTCTTTGGGGTTAACAGGATCCTTCACAGACCGAAGGGAATTACGAATGGTTTTGAGGGGCCTGAAGGTTGAGGGAATATCAAACTTTCTAAGGATCCGAGCAATCCTATCCGTGGTCCCTTCGATATAAGGAAGATGGACACCTGGATGACGCTCCTTAGGCTCTTTCTTAATAAACGCTTTTTTGGAAGCTGTAAGGAAAGCCTTCCGACCAAGGTGCCTACTATAACCATTATTCACAAAGACATCAAGGAGGTGGGTTCTCTCTCTATCCAGGTTTTCATTATCCGAAATCCTGAGGGCACGCGTAGCCAAGGTGTTAAGAACACCCATCTTTTGAGCAGGGAAATGATGGGAATCAGCGTGAAGATACTGCTCTGTGTGTGTCTTCTTACAGAACACTGCATGGGAGAGAGAACCGTCCTTCCTCCTAGAAATGAGAATATCCAGGAAAGGGAGGCTGCCATTAACTTCCTTTTCCATGGTGAACTTAATAGCTGAGGACTGGTTGTTGAGGTGATCCAGGAAACCATCCAGCTCCTCATGGCCATGGGGCCAAATGACATTAGTGTCATCTACATATCTTTTCCACAGCTTCGGCAGGAGACGGGCCGAGGCAAGAGCCTTGGCTTCGAAATCTTCCATAAAAAGATTCGCTACGATCGGGGAGAGGGGGGAACCCATGGCAACGCCACAGGTCTGCTCGAAGAACTCCCCTTCGAAACAGAAGAATGTGGAAGTGAGACATACCTCAACCAGATGCGCGGTGTCCGGATCTGTTAGGCGATATATCACTTCCATGGCCTCTTTAATAGGAATGCATGTGTATAAGGAGACCACATCGAAGCTGACTAGAATGTCCTCGGGGTCCAGCCTAATATCCTTGAGATCCATGATGAAGGATGCAGAGTCCTTCACGAAGGACTCTGTGCGGCCAACAAGAGGCTTCAGCTTAAGAGCCAGATATTTGGCTAGAAGGTAGGTTGGACCCCCGATGGTGTTGACAATGGGCCTCAGAGGGACCCCCTCCTTGTGAATTTTAGGCACCCCATATATTCTAGGAGCGATGGGATTGCTCTCAATGAGCTTACGGGATAGGGCACCCACCGAGCTGCTAGACTTGATAGCGTGAGCAACCGACTTAGAGATTTTCTTCAGGGGGTTCTTGGCAAGTTTTTTGTAACTGCCACTGTTGAGAAGATGATCTAACATCTTCTTACAGTAGTCATCTTTGTTGAGGATGACCGTAGCCCCTCCTTTGTCCGCTTTAAGGACCACAATATCTTCATTCTGATTTAAGGACTTTAAGGCATCGAACTCCTCTTTGCAGAGGTTCCTTCGAGGAGGTTTAGCCTTCCTAAGAACCACAGCACAATCTTGTCTAATGGTGTCCTTAATATTATCAGGCAGATCTCTAATTCCGTGCTCCACGTCACAAATAATGTCATCTACAGGGATTTTTCTAGGGGCAAGGGCAAAATTTAAGCCCTTGCTTAAAAGACCAAAGACGGACGGGGAAAAGGAATAGCTTGAAAGATTAACAACCTTACTATTCCGAGAAGACGAGGGAAGAGGGACCTTTTTGACGAGGCCCTCATGCCCATTAATACTGACAGGACCTTCATTGCCTTCCGAATTCAAAATAGAATCGCCTACCTTATCCTCAATAATACTAAGATTATTAATGCTATTACTAGGAATCATATTCTCTATCTCGTTATTAATGTTGTGGATAGATTCATTATTATGATACGTATTATCAATATCTATCTCTTTCCTAATGGGATTGAATGGCTCATTATTAATATTATTATAAATGGTATTAGCCTCATTATTATTAAGAGTCTTATCATTATCCCTCCCTTTATTAATGTTTAGGAATGACTCTTCATTATTCTTAGAATCTTGTTTATTAAAGCTTCGTGTCTCTTCATTATTCTTAGATTCATGTGAATTATTATAAATACTCTTGTTATAGGTATTATGTAGACTATCGATACCATTCTTATTATTATAAATAATATTTTATAGGTTATTAAGAGGATACGTCCTATCTTATTATTATAAATACTATTATTATAAATACTATTGTAATAGGTATTATGAGGATTATCGTTACCATTCTTATTAATATTACCGTTATTAACATAAGTTAGGTTATTATTAGTAATATTTTCATTATCACTATATGCGCCATTCATACTAATATCTAAAATTAAGTTATTGTTATTGCCGTAATTATTATAAATACTATTATTATAAATACTATTGTTATAGGTATTATGAGGATTATCGTTACTATTCTTATTAATATTACCGTTATTAATATAAGTTATGGTATTATTAGTAATATTTTCATTATCACTATATGCGCCATTCATACTAATATCTAAATTTAAGTTATAAGTCAAATATAACCGTTAAAGTAGCCGTAGGAGTCTCTGCTCAGTCTATTTAACTTGCTAGGCCAGATCTGTTCCTTCAACTCGTCCTGACGATGAACCACACTGGTTGGTTCGAAACGCGTCGGCAATGATATCTTTGATGTGATTTACGCAGAAGCTCTGTTTACAATTATTATGGATCACAGAAGCCTCAATTCTACAATTTGATTTGTATTAATAATAGTGTGGAATACTGTGTCTTCCATTGCTCAATATTTTCATTCTAGTAGCAGAAGTTTGATTGCGTATTTCAATTAGTATGAAAACATGTTCACCATCAATGCCCAATATCTTTCAGGAATATATAGATTTCCAAACAATCGTATTAATCCCTACTATGTTTAAGTTACATAAAATGAACTGCAAATAGTAACAGTTCTGCCCTGTTATGGGCATTCTGATAATGTTGGTTTCGGAAACTGGCTTCTGTTATAGCCATTAAATTGGCAATACCTCTTCGTGCTGTTAGTATGCCCTATTTTGGACGTTTTCACAATCTGGGTTAGCTGTTTGGCTTTCCTATTATGTTCTCAGTACATATAGGTATTTCCAAAATAGGCTTACTGCCCGATTTCAAACTAAGTGTTAAGCTTGCTAGAGTTAAAACAACAATATTTTTCTCTCCCATACTCATCAATTTGGTATCCCGAAAATCCCATCTCACTTGTTAATAATGAAACTCAGGAGTATAGGTTTAAGAATTCAGATGCAATTGAAAGATATCAAGATCATGTAGTTGAAAAAGAAGAGCAAATTGAACAGGTTTACAAAAGTGAAACTCACGATGATGAAGAACGAAAATCACATAAGAATTATAACAGTAGCCAAAATGATGGTTGTCCCATGTTGTCTAATGCAGTTTCTTTGAAATTTGGAGATCATCAACTAATTCATTCATCATACGATGAACCTCAAGAAGCTTATGAGAATATTTGAGTTTCAGATGTTAGTCTGCAACCTCATAACTCAGATATTGAGGATGAAGTTCATGAAGACAAATTTCATTATTCTGAGTCTAGACAATGACAAACAGTTTTATGGCCTTGATGAATTGCATGGTACGAAAGTGGATGGTGTCTCTAGTATGTATGAGCCAATGCCTAGTGTTTCCCAACATGCAAGTGAGTCATCTCATTAGAACGTTGATTGGACTCATGTCTACACACAAATAGAGAGCGATACTTCATAGCAGAAATTAAGTTGTTCATGTAATTATAAAGAAACAGAACCAGACGCGGCTGAGGAAATTGTTGATTCTTCAAACAGTTTTGAAGGCAGTATTGATGTGTTCACTAGGTCGGGAATGCCTTGACTCTGTTCTAGTTCCCCTAGTATTAATATTAATGATGTGTTCCCTTTGCTATAATCATTTCAATACTCCATTAAGCAAGCCCAACCTTACCGACAGTAATGATGTATTCCTTGTTCAAGTATGGATGAATCTGTTCTTGAAAAGCAGTCACAACTTAGGAGACTCTTCAAAATAATCCCAATTCCTACAGCTCTACCAGTGAATATAGCTACACAAGGAAAATAATACCAATGCCAACATCTTTGCAAGGGAAATACATCAAATTGAAAGGAAAATACCTGTGGAAAATGAACCCTTTGCTGTCTTCTTTGAAACTTCTACCGCAGCTTCGAGTTCCTTTGCAAAATAATAGTGAAAGCCCTAGCATATAAAGACTAAAACAATTTAGCGCCAAAAAGATTTTCAGCCTCTACACCAAAACAGTTTCGGTGGTTTCAGCAGTTTTGGTTCCATTTTAAGATGTCCTAGCCCAATGTTTCCTGCTATTTCCCGCCCATGTCTCCCACTTTTCATAAGAATGAGGGTCTTAATATCTATCTCCCACTACCCACGAATAAATGAGTATGTAGTCTGCTACCGTTGGGCCTCATGCCCTTAATGCCCATCACAGAAACCCTAGTCTCGTGGCTTTAATAGATCAATAACTTAACACAAGCGCATTCTTGGTAACAAGACTACAATTTCATAACCAAAACCAAAAGTCGGAAAACGAGGAATTATTCCTTTAAGTTCGGCCCAGTCCCTCTGAGTTATTATAACAAAACCCTCAGCCTTATGCCAGAGAAACCTTTTAAAAATACATTACAGGGATAGTATTTCGTCCAGTTCACAGATGAAGGATGTTAACTAATATCCCTAGCCTAGTTTGACAAACAAACACATACCCGGTAGTGGGTGCCAAGAAACTGGTAGACCCAACCCCAATTCGGCATGACTCCGAGGACCCACACCATAGCCAACCAGGGCTGCACATTCAAGTAGAAAACAAGATGAGTATGTGATGACAAAACAAGAGAAAAGCTATAAAACTTAGAAACTATTTAAGTTTAACACCTAAAAAGAATATGCACTTACTTGAAGAGACTATCCAAGCTGGAAACCCTTTCTGAAAACAGAGACCGTCTCAGTGCACATCGTGTTATACCACTGAAAAGAACCAATTTCGAAGGCAACCAGAAGTGGGCAGCTTGATCAAAGGCAAACTGTGGCGAGGTAAAGCAGCCGGTAGAGAACCATAACAAAGAAAGACATACGTGAACCATTTGAGGACTCGACGGACTAACACTCGCGACTCGACAACCCTAGGAGATCACCTCAAGACACACAATGTACTAGGATCTAACATCACGACCATTGGATTTGAAAGAGGCATCTGCACCATAGATCCGATGCATATTCCCAAGTAAGGATTCCAACTAGAGGCTCCTTGGCAGTTGAACCATGCATATACGACAACCAGGGTACCAACTGGAGGCTCCTTGGCAGTCAAACCATGCATAACCCTAGGCATATGACAACCAGGGTATTAATGTAAGGTATAAAGGAGGCGGTATGGCCATAATTGCCATAGAACTTAAACATTTATGGAAGGTTAATAAAATATCAGGTTATACGCTAAATCACACCAATAAGCGTGAAGTTTCCAGCCGGATTATGGAACTTGCAGTCACGTATAATGGTAAATTATATATGTGCTGAAAAACCATAGCCCAACATTTCATTGCAATTTAAATTAACAAATTACGCCATTTGAAAGTGAATAACCATAATGCTATTGGTAATTCATGGATTATTATTAATAAAGACAAATTTTATTTTACTATAAGTTACCTTATTAGTTAGAAGTGTGACGTTAATACTTT
>APFE030491542.1:28322-56088 GCA_000404065.3 Pinus taeda | reverse complement strand
TAGCAGATTTCCTGCCTGGGCCAAGTTTCTTGGAGCGTTCACTAGAACCCCCGTGATCTTTAGATGAGCTTCTCGTGATTCTGTTAAGGGGAGGATCAAGAAGAGGCTGAGAGGAAATAGTAAGAGGCAATGGGGATTAGATAGTGTCTTGGCGTTGGCTTTCAGGGAGAGGGGGCTCCTGGGGATTAGGAGGAGAGTGGGGGGATGAGGCGTCTTCTTCCTCCAAAGATTCGAAGGGGTTTGATGTAGAGGGTAATGGTTGAGTCAAGATGCAAGGGGAGAAGAAGGATGCAGCTTGGATTTCTGGGGGAGGGTTTGGTTTTGGGCCAGACTGTTTGGGGTTTTCTTTCTTTTTTTGACTTGTTCCCATGTGTCTTCATTGGCTTCATCATTTTCATTCATTTCATCTTCTTTTAGCTTACTACACCTATTAGCAAAATGACCATATTCTTGGCATACCTTACATTTGAATGGGATTTGTTCGTAGTCTAGCTGTTGAATATGGGTCCATTGGTCCACTTTGATCTTGATTACTTCCAGAAGGCCCTTTCCTAAGTCGAATTCAACACAGATCCTTGCACATGCATGCATGTTGTCCTTTGTTTCGCATCTGTCGATGTATTTTCCGACACCGTTCCCAATGGCTTTGACCAATTCATCTCCCCAGCAATGAAGAGGGAGATAGGGCAAGCGAACCCAAACCGGGACTGCATCAGGTATATCCATTTCTGGGTCGAAGTCAGGGGACCATATGTTCATACAGAGACCTCTCAAATCCATGAAGTAGGGACAATTTATGAAGATGAGATTTTGGTATTCTTTGGTTTCAAAGAGGAATGCGTAGTAACCCCTTCCATAGAATCTTATTACGATTTTTCTTTGGATGTTCACGTTCCAGTTGTGCTCCACCCATTTCTGTACAACTCTGAGAGAGGGCCACAGGCCAGTAAATTGTCCAACCAGACCTCTCTCTGCTAGAGAGATTGCTGCCTTCCTTGGGAGACTAGGGGGAAGGGAGATTTCTAGGATTTCAGCTAGTTTCTTGACGAGCTTTGAAGCTGTGGGTTTGTTTCGGATGGTAGTATTTTCAGAAATGAGAGGCAAAGATCTCAGCCTGGTCTTCATTGTCTTGCATACGGGAGGGGTCAATCCCAGCTATGGAAAGGTCGGAAGGGAGCTAGTCGCAGCATTGGTCGGAGGAGGAGGGCAGAGCCCGACTACGGGTGTGCCGAGGGGAAGACTGGAGGCCCAGCAGCAAGGCCTACCAGGCAGGAGGCCTGCAGAGGGCAGCAGGAGGCGAGGTTGCAGGGTCGTGGGAGCTCCGGTTGAAAATCTCACGCGTGATCAAAAGGTCGACATTGGAGCTTGTACATTTTTGCGCCTTTTGGTGGTGTGAAATTTCTCCATGTTTCTATTATCAGGTTATGAAAATTGGGGTGATTCAGCCAAAAGGCTTCAAAGCGAAAGGGCATGCGAACATTGTCTCCCAGTATTTTCCAGTGAATCCTAATAGGCCAATGGTCTGAGCCAGAGAGTGGCAATATAGAGGCCAAGAGATCCCCGCCAAGATGTATTGCATTATCAAAGATTAAGAATTTGTCTAACCGAGATGCAATTTGGTGGGCATTTTCATGCTTGTTGTTCCAAGCATAAACGCCATTGTTGAATTCCAAATGTATAAGCCTGTTGTTATGAATGTAGTTTTTGAAGTGTGTGCTTTCACAGTCCAGCTTGATCCATCCTCCTGTTTTTTCCTCGAACCTTGTAATCATGTTGAAGTCCCCTCCTGTGATCCAAAGTGGGTGGGATCTTTCTGAGTTGATCTGAGTTAGGGTGTTCAGTGTGTCTACTTTGTTTGTTGTCTCCTGGAAGAAGTAGACATTAGTTAAGTGTTCATGAACATTTGTCCCTGTTAAATGAAACTTGGCCTGAATAAAGTGCTTATTGGCATGTATGTTGGTAAGTGTTATAGCTCTATCATCCCAAATGATGGCTAGCCCTCCTGAGGCTCCCATGGCTTTCACCACCACTTCTTTGCTTCCTGGCCACACTTTGGCAAGGATCTGATCCAACGTTATGGAATTACACTTGGTCTCCTGCAAGAAGAGAATTTGAGGCTTTTCCTGTTGTAGCATGCTCTTTATTAATCATCCCTTCCCCGAGCTGTTGAGCTCTCTGATGTTCCATGAGATGAGTTTCATGATTCATGATTGGGAAGGGGATTATAGTATTCGGTGAGCTTGGAGTATCTTCCGGATTCAACTAGCATCTCCCCTATGTGGATGGTTCTCTGAAGATCAGTTTTCCATCCTCGTTTCTTGTTGTCTTTGAAGATTTTGCTTTTGAATAGTCCGCTGAATGAGTTACACTGTGAATGCAGATAGAGGCTTGAAAAAGAACTTGATTTGACTTCAGAATGGTGCCTTGAAATTTCAGTGCTTTTTCTTTCCGTGACATAGCTCTGCTTCCTAGCTTACAGAGAGGAGATCCAACGTGCCGAAGTGTGGGATCATCCCAATAATCACTGTGTTTTCTTTTTGAAATGTTTGGCGGAGTGTTATATAGTGTTCAAGAATGCCAAGAGCGGTAAATTGGCCTCGAAGAGGCCCTCGTGAACTCCCCAGCACCTACCCAGACGCAACAGTGAGTTCCAACAACGAACAGAGGTCGAAAATTCCATGGTTGTGTTTTGAATTTTCCCTTGTGGATGAGTCTGCGTTTCCTAACAACAGCTAGCTCAAAATGGTTCAGTCCCGAAGTCTCGAGGATTTGAATCAGTGAAATGATCAAAGGAATAGAGGCCCATACAACTCCGAAATTAAGGAATGTTGCAGTCTGTTTCAACATCATTTACTAATAGAGATCTCTTTCTCCCGAGAGAGCCTAGGTTGGCTGCCAAGTCCGCCTGTTAGTTTAACTTCCTCAAAACATTATAGAAGGAGATTTTGTGGAACTTGGGCAACAATAGTCTGATTTTTTTGAGGATGGGGGCTAACTGCACCTGAGAAGAGATCTTTTGAGAGATCATAGCTTGTATAATTAGTCTGGAGTCTCCAAAGACTGAGATGGAGAGGAGATTCCTCTTGATAGCAAGATTTGGACCCTGACACAGAGCAAGAGCCTGTACTCTGTTGTTTGTTTCATGCTATAGGCCCCAAGCAAAGAACAACTCAGTTGAGCCACCTGGGCTTAAGATAACTCCCATGCCACTCGCCTTTCCTGGGTTACCTTTAGAGGCCCCATCGAAGAATAGGAAGTGATCATCCAAAGCAGATCTCTGTTTGATGAATTCCTCTCTTCCAGACGAATTTCCCAATGAGAAGGGGTTTTAGCAGGAGGAATGGATCTATTTTGATGATTTGGAGCAAGCTCTTTTTACCATTGATCTTCCTCATTGTCCAGAATCATGCCATTTCTTATGGTGGGTTTGGTTTCTAAGGCCTCCTCGAATGTAGCTTTGATCTTAGTGATAATTCTGACCGAGTTACAACTCTACTCCCTAAATATTTTGTTTTTCCTCTCCAACCACTGTTTCCAGCATGTGAATTTGGGGATCCACATCCAGCCAGTCTTGAGAAGGATTTTTTTGGAGAGACAGAACGGGGATAACTTGGCCCAGTTTCTTAACAGGTCCTGAATATTTCCTGGAAGCTCTATTTTGTCAGGTCCTAACATCAGGACATCCTTCCAAACCTCTTGAGCAAAGGGGCACAATAAGAACAGGTGGTTAGTCGTTTCTTCATCCGATGCACAAAGAGGGCACCTGGAGGGACCTTCCATTCCACGCTTCCTCAAGTTATCTCTAGTGAGGATACTTTTATGTGCCAGAGTCCAACATAGGAAGTCAGTTTTGGGGAGAGCAGGAAAAGCCCAAATAAATTTCAATTGATTTGGCTCTGGGAGGATGCTAGGGACAACCATCAGACTTTTGTAACCTTCTGCTGCTCAGTAATAGCCTGAAAGAGAACCCCACCCTCTTTTGTCCTTAGAAGCTGTCTTTAAGGGGGATTTTCCTTGGAGCAAATCCAACAATAAATTGGCTTCACCATCGAGCCAATGAGGGACCTCCCCCAAATTCCAACCATCCCATGGGCTTTCTACATCATTTGTCCAATTAGAGATGTCCCAAATGGTTTCTAGATTGATGGCCTGAAGCCAAGCTCTGATATTTTCTAGTTCTGCCATCTGATTGAAGGGCTGATCTCCAAGAATCAAATCTTCACAAATTTTTATTTTTTTCCCATTACCTGGGATCCAATAAAGTTGATGACTAGAAAGTTTCAAAGCTGTGAGACAGAGTTTGAAAATTGGTGATCCTTTGGAAACTCTAGGAGGCTGGTCCAAGCACCTCAAACACTGCCCATGAAAATATTTTTTCCACAGAACTCTCTTGCTCCAACTAGGATTCCCAAAAACAATGTTCCAAAGGAGCTTGGAGCCCAGAGCAAGATTTTGGGCTGCCAGATCCCGCATTTGGAGACCTCCTTCCAAGAATGACTTCTTAATAGTGTCCCAATTAACTAAATGGAGCCTTCTTCCATTATTTTTCCCTCCCTCCCACAGAAATCTTCTCAGGAGACCATCCAATTTACTAATAAAGGTTTTATGGGCTAGTAGCATGGAGTTCTGATAAACTGGGAGACATATGAGAACATATTTCATAAGGATTACCTTCCTAGCATTATTCAACCATGAGACTCCCCAAGCTTGTATTCTAAGTTTTAGCTTGTCTGGCAGGGGCATCCAGTGAGCTACCTTAGGATTTGATTTGAAGATTGGGATCCCAAGATACTTAAATGACTCCCAGGTCAGGGTTCTTTCCATTTCTAATAGCCTTGCTATGTCTGTCAAATCTTTGATCGAGCAATTCCAGCCATAGATCGTGCTTTTTAGATAGTTAATCTTGCTGCCCGAAACCTCGCTATAAATGTCCAACTCCTTCTTGAAGGTTCTAGCAGAATTTATGCTAGCTCCTCCAAGCAATAATGTATCATCAACAAATTGGGCATGATTTATGTCTTTAACATTGTGAGCCATTCTCAGGCCTGGAAATGTTTGGATCTGTTAAGAGTAGTCTAGCTGGAAGCTGAGCATGGAAGCTTGAATGGCATAAAGAAGTAGGGACAAAGGGAAACCTTGTCTTAGCCCCCTCGAGGCCTAGAAAAATTTCATTGAAAAACCATTAACCAGAGGTGCTATCCAAGGGGAGGTAATGCAGGCTTTCACCCAAGTTATGAGAACTTTTGAGAAGCCAAATTTCTCCATCACAGAAAACAGGAAATCATGTCTCACCTTGTTAAAGGCATTTGTCAAATCTAGCTTAATCACCATGCCTTTCTCTTTTCAATGACAGCTTGAATGAATTGCTTCTT
Source organism: Pinus taeda (assembly GCA_000404065.3). Classification (NCBI taxonomy): domain Eukaryota; kingdom Viridiplantae; phylum Streptophyta; class Pinopsida; order Pinales; family Pinaceae; genus Pinus; species Pinus taeda. The sequence continues at coordinate 50,716 of APFE030491542.1, read as the reverse complement.
GCACCAGCACAATATTGTCAAGAATCTTTCTCCCTTTTATGAATCCTCCTTGGTTTTCAGGGATGATGACGGAAAGAATTTTCTTAATACGATTGGCTATTATTTTTGTAATCACCTTATAACTTGTATTACAGAAAGAGATGGGCCTGAATATGCTGAAAGCAGTGGCACCTTTGTCTTTTGGAATCAAGGCAAGGAAGGTGGATTTGGTACTGCCTCCAATCTTGGTGGGGGTATGAGATTTACAAATCATTCTCAGAAGGTATTTTTTAATTGTAGGCCAACAAGTCAGGTGGAACCTTGCAGTGAACCCATGAGGGCCCGGGGCTTTATCCGGATGCATGCAATCCAAAGCTTCTTTAATCTCATTCATACTGATCAGAGCAGTCAACATAATATTGTTAGAATCTTGAACACAGTGAGGAATAAGATCAATCAGATAGGCTTGAGAATCGATAGGAGGGTCTTCCGAGGCAGAGCAAAGATCTTTGAAGAAGGATTGGGATGCTCACTTTATGCCTTCAGAATCTTTAACCACAATGTTTTGATAGTGAATTTCATTTACTGTTTTGAAGTGCTTGCGTGCTTCAGCTTGCTTATGGAAGTAGCTTGTATTTTTGTCTCCAGCCCATAACCAAATATTTCTGGACTTCTGTCTCCAGAACTCTTCTTCATCCATATTTTCTCAATGGAGATTGCAGCTCTACTTCTTTTTGAAGAAGGATTTGAGTTACATCAGAGTTCTCCATTGTTAATTGATGGCCTGCTAAACTGTCATGCATCTCCTTTCTTTTGGCGGTGGGCGTTTTCAACCTTTTAGCCCACTCTTTGAGCTCCCTTCTAAGTCTCCTCATTTTTTCTTCCCACACAATGAAAGGGGATCCTTCATGAACTTTCCGGTTCTAGGCCTCGGAGATCACCTCCTGGAATCCTTCCTGGTGAATCCATAGAGAACTAACTCTAAAGGGAATGGGGCCAAGATTTCGATCCAAGGAGAGCTCAAGCAGAATGGGTTTATGGTCAGAGGTTTAGTTCGGCAGAATTTTAGAGGTGGCCATTAAACCACAAGCGTTGAACCCTTGAGCCAAAGAGGTCTCTCCTCTAGTATCTCTAAAAATATCCTATGAAGAGTCATAGCATTTAGCCTAGAAAGTATGACCCACCATGATCATATTAATAAATGACAACCACTAAACTAATGTGATAATGTATATAGAAACTACTGTAACCATTAAACAATTAGGGTTGTAGTACTATTAACCATATAGAGTCACTCTAATTGTGTTGAAGCCATAATGCTAGATTCTGGAACAATTGTATTAAAAAAAAAAATTTTGACCTGAGTTAATTTTCCTTCTAAAACCCTAACTAGCTGAGAAGGAGTGAAACTTAAGGAAATTACATTATAGACCCAAAATTAATAATCGAGTCTAATAGATGTGTTAATGGAGACCAAAAACTAGAATAGCCTCTCAAGCTCAAGTGGCCATTACGACCATTTACACTTTTAAGGAAACAAGACAAGCAAACCCTGACTCTTCATTTCACCATAAGTCTATGAAATACCTAGAAAACATATAGCAATATAATCTTGAGCATGAATGCTATAAATTCATCGTCCATAAGTAAAACGAGAGGTGGAAGACCTACACAGACCTGAAAGCATTTAAAAAAGGAGGGTTGTTGAACTGTAGGTATCATATCATAACCATTCCATCAATTTCGTAGATAATACCAAGCCATAATGGAGTCTCGGGTAACCCAGTGAGGGTTAACAGTGAATACCTATTTTTGACCTCTTTCTGCTGGAGCAATTTCCCACAGAAATTGGAACCAAGCCACTTTGTCTGGCTACATATCAGTATCAGAACCCCATGTGAAAAAAATGAAAGCTAGAAACTTAGCACAAAAACATTATTAGGAGAAACAGAGCTGGAGCGAAGTGGTGGAAGCGGTAATGCAACCGGATAACCGAGAGATGAATGAACCAAACCATGAAATAGTTGAACCATCGGATCATAACCCAACCCATCCTCCATTTATGTCGAAAAAGGCTCGAGGTAAATGACTACGGATAGAAGGGCCTGCTCATGCCACATAGAGGGCAGAGCAGGGAGAATTAACACTGATAGACAGAGAATTAACCCAAACAGTACAATATAACCAGAGCATATTCGATGAAATTGCCAAGTGTAACATATATCCACCAAGTTTATCGATCGCAAGGAGGTGGAATATTTCCAAGGTATGTATAGAGTTAATCAACCTTAGTCTTATAGTACCAAGCCGATAACATCACCATGAGCCAACAATCCGGTTGCCAGAAAACTTCACCAACGACCGGTGTAGTAAGGATGGTAGGAAGGTTGCCGACTTAATAGTTTCCATAGTGGTATTTAAAAAAAAAAAAATTACTATGGTAGAGTGTGGGAGACAAGACAAAAATCTTCAACTAACAAAGGAAAAACTTCCTTAAGAGACCCTGACCCTTCGGCGCTAGCATGCTTTTAACAGAAAAGCCAAAAGAACTATGTTGAGCGAAGGCCAGATGGTAGGCAAGGGCCATAATTTCCCAACCAGAATGATTCTTACCTGGTCGCTGTCGAAATCTAACACTGGAGGAGCGCCTTCCCCACTAGTATAGGTGCAAGCCTTAGAACAGTAACCAAACACCGTGCAAGGTTATAATCCCACATAAAAGGAGTAAGGAAACTAGCGAACAACAACACAAATAACAGGGTTACCTGAAAATAGTCTTGACCACCTCTGGACCATGAGCTCAAACTACAAAGACATCAATTCCACCAGGTCGAGTGTGTCTAGTTGCATAGGGGGCTAAGGTAAGGGCCACAGTAGAGGAGGCTTCGCAGGGAAGCTACCAGAAGAATTTATTCCATCCCACTGACTACCAGTTTGGACACCTAATGATCTTTGCTTCTGTGCTCTTGAGAGAATTACTTCTAATTTATCTACCTGTTGCTCAGGAATTTTTTCATATTCCTTTTTCTTACAAGCTTGTTCAAGTCCCAGTATATCTAGATCTCCAATGTCGAAGCTCTCGATTCCTCTTCCATGTGTTGTATTATTTCCTGCTTCGCCTCTGTATCATCTACAATCGTGAGATGCATCTGAATGCTATCTACCTCCATACCTTGAGCAGTCCTTTTCTGCATGTTACTGGGAGAGAGAGTTTTGGTGTCCGTAGGTTGCTTAGAAGTGAGGGCTTTCTTTGAGCTTGATGGAGTAGAATGGGCGGAATTCTTAGGAATGGCTTCAGGTTGCTTCTGATTATCCAAAATATGAACCTCTGGCTAGAGAAGAATTTCAAAGTTGTTGCTTGTTGAAGGCAAGGAGGTGCTGGTGATAGGTTGTTTGACTGAGGTAGAGGACATTTTATGGGTCTTTTTGCGATTGGGAACTTTTGTGAACCCATCCAAGTCGGATTTGTCCATTGAAGGGGTGGCCATGGATTTCATATTGGAGGGAAAGTCTCGGAATAAATGGCCCAGGGCGTGGCATTTTCTACAACAGAATGGTACATGCTCGTAATCTATTGTTTGTAACCATTCATAATCATCATGGTAGAGGCTTACCGCATCTGAGAGAGCTTTGTTGAGGTGCATGTATACACAGATCTGCACATAGGAGGTGTATCGCTTCAGCTTTGTTTCCTCTGCCACTTCGATGAATTCGCCTAAATCATTCCCAATTTCTCATAAAGAGTCTTCATCCCAATACTCCAGAGTGAGAGAATAAAGGCGCAACCACACCGGGGCCCAACTCAGATATTCTTTGTCTAGGTTAAAGCGGTCGATCCATCCTCTTAGGTATAGCCCTGTTGCATTGAAGAAATATGGTCCTCCATCCAATACCTTGTTTCGGTCCTCTAGACAATTGAAAATGGAAATAAAGGAGCACTTAGGCCCTAACTGTAGTGTTATGTGCCCTTTTGGCTTCCATTTGGCTGAGATCCAGTCATGCAAATCTTTCTCCGTTGGCCAAAGGCCTATGAACTTTCCTATCAAAGCATGATCCTTCATAAACTGGATCTGAGTGTTGATGCGCTGACTTGGGAACTTGATTTTGCGTCTGTCAACTGCTACCGGCTTGCAGGTGTTTGATGTCACTCATGGTTCTTCATTTGTGCTATTATTCGTTGGAGTATTTTCATTCTCTGTTCTTGTATCTTCTGGATGGTCCATCCTGACATTTTCAGTCTATCACAGGCCATTTTCCTTACCAGCGGGGGGAGGCATCATGTCCTCCCCCTGAGGGGGTTCCATTGCATGATAGCTACTCCTTTTTGTGTTGTAGCTACCTTATGGCCGAAGGTTAATGGTAGAACGATGCAGTCTATGAAGGTATACCAGTTGCAGAGCAGCGTCAAACCCTAAGTGCTCCGCTCTCCATTTTCTTTTCTTTGACATAAACAGTTAATTTTTATTTAAAATTCTGCAAAATCAGCTGCTGAGGACTTTAACACCAAAACCCTGTATTTCCTTGTTACATTCGACGGGGAAAGAAGATTTTTCTTTTGAATAGTGCACTAAATGAGTTACACTGTGAACGCAGATAGAGGCTTGAAAAAGAACTTGATTTGGTTTTAGAAGGGTGCCTTGAAATTCCACTTCTTTTTCTTTTCATGATGTAGCTCTGCTTCCTAACTTGCAGAGAGGAGATCCAACGCGCCAGAGTGTCAGATCATCCCAAGAATCACTGCGTTTTATTTTTGAAATGTCTGGCATAGTGTTATATAGTGTTCAAGAATGCCAAGAGTGGTAAATGGGCCTTGTAGAGGCCCTCATGAACTCCCCAACACCTACCCAGACGCAGCAGTGAGTTCTAATGACGAACAAAGATTGAAAATTCCACAGTTGTGTTCTGAACTTTCCCTTGTGGACAAGTCCCCATTTCCTAACAACAGCCAGCTCAAAATTGTTTGGTCCCGAAGCCTGGAGAATCTGAATCATTGAAATGCTCAAAGGAACAAAGGCCCAAATAACTCCAGAATTAAGGAATGCTGCAGTCCGATTCAATATCATTTACTAACAAAGATCTCCTACTCCTAAGAGAGCCTAGGTTGGCTGCCAACTCCACCTATGAGTTTAACTTGCATAGAACATTATAGAATGAGATTTTGTGGAACTTGGGCAACAATAGCCTGATCGTTTTGAGGATGGGGGCTAACTGCACCTGAGAAGGGATCTTTTGAGAGTTCATAGCCTGTATAATTAGTCTGGAGTCTCGAAAGACTGAGATGGAGAGGAGATTCCTCTTGATAGCCAGATTTAGACCCTACCACATAGAAAGAGCCTCTGCTCTATTGTTTTTTTCATGCCCCAGACCCCAAGCAAAGCGCAGCTTAGTTGAGCCACCTAGGCTTAAGATAAATCCCCTGCTACCCACCTTTCCTAGGTTATCTTTAAAGGTCCCATCGAAGAATAGGCGGTGATCATCCAAACCAAATCTCCATTTGATGAATTCCTGTTCTTCCAGATGGATTTCCTAATGAGAAGGGGCTTTAGCACGAGGAATGAATCTATTCTAATGATTTGGAACAAGCTCTTTTAACCATTGATCTTCCTCGCTATCTATTCTTATGGTGGGTTTGGTTTCTAAGGCCTCCCCCAACAGAGCTTTGATCTTAGTGATAATTCTAACCGGGTTACACCTCTCCTCCATAAATATTCTATTGTTCCTCTCCAACCATAGTTTCCAGCATGTAAATTTCGAGATCCACATCCAGCCAATCTTGAGAAGGCGATTTTTGGAGAGACAGAACAGGGATAACTTGGCCTAGTTTCTTAGCAGGTCCTGAATATTTCCTGGAAGCTCTATTTTGTCAGGTCTTAACATGAGGACACCCTTCCAAACTTCTTGAGAAAAGGGGCACAATAAGAACAGGTGGTTAGCGATTTCTTCATCCAATGCACAAAGAGGGCACCTAAAGGGACCTTCCATTCCACGCTTCCTCAGGTTATCTCTAGTGAGGATACTTTTATGCGCCAGAGTCCAGCAAAAGAAGTCAATTTTGGGGAGAGCAGGAAAAGATCAAATAAATTTCAATTGAGTTGGCTCTGGGGGGACATTAGGGACAACCATCGTACTTTTGTAACCTTCTGTTGCTGAGTAAGAGCCTGAAAGAGAACCCCACCCTCTTTTGTCCTTAGAAGAGGCCTTTAAGGGAGATTTTCCTTGGAGAAAATCCAACAATAAATTGGCTTCACCATCCAGCCAATGAGGGACCTCCCCCAAATTCAACCATCCCATAGACTTTCTGCATCATTTGTCAAATTGGAGATGTCCCAAAGTGCTTCCAGATTGCTGGCGTGAAGCCAAGCTCTGATATTTTCTAGTTCTACTATTTGATTCAAGGGATGATCTCCAAGAATTGAATCTTCCCTAATTTTTATTTTTTTCCCATTACCTGGGATCCAATGAAGCTTATGACTGAAAATTTTCAAAGCTGTGAGACAGAGTTTGAAAACTAGTGATCCTTTGGAAATTCTAGGAGGCTAGTCCAAGCACCTCAATGGGGGCAACATTCTTTGTGAATCAGATCATTTTTGGAGTTGTCCCAAAACGAGGCAATCCCTCCAGAGGCGCCTCTGGCGCTGACTGCTCTCCCTTCGCCTTTATGCTAGAATGGTTTTCTTGCTTGGAGGAGTAGAAGGTCCTCTAGTTTTGTCTCCTGGATGACAAGGATTTTAGGCGAGTACATCCTTACAATGTATTTCAGAGCTTCTTCTTTCAACCTGCTACCTAACCCTCTACAATTCCAAGAGATGTATTTCATTATTTACTGGCTTGGAAGGTTGTGGCTCCTTTTGGAGCCTGACCATGCTTGCACCTAGATCTGGTATTCATCATTCCTTTGAGAGTTTTCTGAGAGCCTTGGAGGACATCCATATAAGTTTGTTCCTCTCTCTGTTTCTTCTTGGTCTTTCAACCCCTATCCGACTTCATAGGAGTGACTTGTGAGCTGTCTGAATCCGACACTCCATCTTCTGAATCTCCCTCAAAATTAGAGCCCAGAATGATGCGCTCCTTGTTTTATTCTTTTTCCCCTTGTTCATCCTCTGATGGAGGAAGAGTTGAATTTGCCTCAGCTTATTTCACTTTCTTCGACGGGTCTTCTGGTTCCTCTTGGGTTCCAATGGCATCTATTTTTACCCCGGAGGAAGAACCCTCTTTTGGAACTTCTTTGGCATTTGGTTTAGGTCCGGGCTTCACCAATGGCCCTGAATTTTTCTTCTCAGTTGGTTTTGGGACTGCCTTGCCCTTTTTGATTTCCTTCCAACCTTCTTTGTCCACTTTGTCCCTGGTTGGAGATTTTGGGCAATTTCATTGGAAGTTTCCATGTTCATGACAGGTTTTCCATTTGAAAGGCAGTTGCTCGTAATCCAATTTTTGATAGTGGTGACATTCTCCGACTGTAACTTTTTCCACTTCGGGTAGTCCAGCTTCGAGATCGACTTCCACACAGATTCTTGCGCATGTCTATTGGCCCTTGTTATCTGCTTTGTCAATGAAATGGCCTAGGCCATTTCCACTCTTCTGCAAGGTGTGATAGCTCCAGCAATGGATTGGAATATTGGGAAGCCGGACCCAGACCGGGACCTCTTTAGGGGTATCAATTGAGGGATCGAAGTCGGGGGTCCACTTATTAAGATACAGACCCTGATTTTCCATAAATACAGACCATTTGTGGAAACCAAATATAAATCTTCTTTGGAGGTGAACTGGAAAATGAAATACCCTCTTCCGACAAAATAGCAGATCACATTGTTTTCCAGCTGGGGCCTCCAGTTGCGTTGGATCCAGTCATCTATTGTTTTTGTAGAGGGCCAACGTCCCATAAATTGTCCTACCAACCCTTTGTCAACGAAGGCTAAGGCGATTTTTATCGATTTCTCTTCTGGCAGGGCGATCTAAGGAATTTCCTCCAGTTGTTTGATGAATTTCGGGACTTCTGGAATCAAACGTTTCTTCCCTTTCTGCAAGAGAAATCTTCTAAATGCTTCTTCTAAAGAGATTGGTGGGCTGGGAGAAGGCTCCCCACCCCCAGGCACACTCATGGTGGCGACTACGCTCCTCTGCGATTGCAAAACCCAGATGCAGACGTTGTGCGAGAAGCACCACTGGTTAGAGGAGGGAGGCAGAGCCCGATTGAGGGGATGCTGTGAAGGATTGAGAGCCCAACAGTAGTGGCTGCCGGGCAGGGGGCCTACAGAGGGCCACATGGGCCGAGGAAGCAGGGGTGAGGGAGCTCCAACTCAGAACGTGCGAGTAGATCACCCAGAAACTCAATGCTGCCCTCCATTTTCATTGGAAGTGAAATATCGTACTAAACATAGGTTTGATCTAAAGTGGTCATTGTATTAAATATAAAGTTTTGTCTTAAAATATTTTTGTCTCAAAATTCTTTTGTCTTAAATATAAAGTTTTGCCTTAAAATAATTTTGTCTTAAATTGTTTTTGTCTTAAACTATTTTTGTCTTAAATATAAAGTTTTGTCTTTAAATTTTTGTCTCAAACAACAGTTGTCTTAAATATAAAGTTTTGTCTCAAAATATTTTCTTCTTAAATTATTTTTGTCTTAAATATAAAGTTTTGTCTTAAAATATTTTTGTCTCAAACTACTTTTGTCTTAAAATATTTTTGTCTTAAACTATTTTTGTCTTAAATATAAACTTTTGTCTTAAAATATTTTTGTATTAACCTATTTTTGTCTTAAAGTTTATATTTAAGACAAATCAATTGCTATTAATTTTTAATGTAAAATAACTAAAGTAAAAAAAATGAGTTTTTGAGACAAAAGATTTCTTTTGTCTTAAAAAAATGTCTCAAAAGTGCCCTTGGTGTAGTAGTGTCAGAGGTTGCAGCCTCTGTTTTTCGCTAGACAGAGGGCACAGGGAGGAGGTAGCTATCTGCCAAAGGTTGTCATCCAATTATTAGTCGAGGTTGCAGATTACACATCATGGAGGAGGTGGAGATTGCAGAAGAAAATGAATGAAGGTTTTAACGCTGCTTAGATCACCCTAACATGGTTCTGCTGTTGTTGAGAGTTGATTGTTGTCCGCGTGGATCTCAGCGGGACGAAGAAGTTGTTGATCGATATCATGTAGATCTTCTTTGGGTGAAAGGGATTCTATATGGTAGATAAGATTTCTTCGGTGTAGCGTGAAGCATGCAAATCTGAAGCCCTTTCTACCTTGGATGTGATCTTCTAATGGTGAAATTTGTAGCTTCGGTTGGGCTATCATTCTTCGGCTAGTCTCCTCATTTTTCAGCTGCTCAACAAGCAAGTGATTGGATAGCTTCTGCTGCTCATGGTCATCCAAAGGTCATGCTCATATTTATTTTTTTATGTTTGATAAGTCACGGTGGAAGGAGATTGAATCACTTTTTAATTAAGTTTTTCAGTGAGTGCATGGTGTTGGAGGAATGGTGTGCAATGTGATTCTGATTTCGATGAAAGGAGATTGATTTTTTTTTTGGGTTTTTTTAATTAAAGCTTTTAAGTTAAAAAGTTTTAATTTAATTCTTTAATCGTTAAGAAAAGGATCGATTATTTTTTTTAAAGGAAGGAATTGAAGTAACTTTTTCATGGATTCGGAAGATTTGGGCTCTGTTTTTTGTTGTGGATTTGGCGTTTGGTGGTGTTTTTTTAAAGATCCGGGGTTGTTGTTTTTTTATTGTTGGGGTTGAAGATTTTTATTATTCATTTAAAATGAATAACCAAGTAGCATAACCTTACCTCAATGAAAACAACAATCTCGATGGATCCAACTATTTTGGTTGGAAATTCAAGCTGCAAACCCTAAACACAATGCATGGACGATTGTGAACAATGATGAGGTGAAGACAAACCTCGTTACAGGAGGAGAAAAAGAAACAATCCAATAATGTGACAAGTGGGAGACTAAGGTGAGAATGCTTCTAAAATTTTTAGTCAAATATTGTGTTATTCCCCATATCCGTGATTGCAAGACTACACAAAAGATCTAGAAAATGCTCAAGGATCTCTATGAGGTCAAGAGCACCAATGAATTGATGTTCTTGAAGAGCAAGATTTTCTCCATCAACATAGAGGAGAATGAGACAGTTGTAGCATTCATTTCACGGATCAAGGAGCTCAAGAACAACCTAGGTGATATCGGTGAAGTTATGTCAGATACATATTTGGTCATGATTACCATGAATGGTATGACTCACGAGTATCAAATGTTCATCATTGGCTTGAATGCAAGAGAAAAATCCCCTGCGTTTGAAGAATTGATAGGGATCCTCATGCAAGAGGAGGAAAGGCAATTGAGTCATAAACTCCAGAGCTCAAATCTGGCCTTAATGGCAAAGAACAAGTCCTTCAGAGAAAAGCCGAATGCAGCAAAGAAGAGCAGTGCAGCCTAACAGAGAAAGATACCCCCACCTCAAGGTACGTATTTCAATAGAAATGACTCTGCGACCAATTTTTTTTATTGTGGTTGAATCAACCATATAGCCAAATATTGCATGAAGAAGAAGTTTGATGAAGTTCGGAAGAGACATAACCAACATGTAGGTCATTTTTTTGATGAGGAAAACAGGGAGAACATCAGACTGTTCATATCTGACTCTGCACTTTTGGCTAAGGAGGATGAAGCAGATACCTAGTTTGTCGACTCAGGTGCATCCATCCACATGAAAAGGAACAGAGAGTGGTTTGAAGACTTCAAAGAAACCTGCAGTGGAGAAAACATCTATCTTGGCGATGATAGAGGGTACCAAATCAAAGATTAGACATTTCCATAATGTGATGTATGTACCAGGGAAAAAAAATAATCCGATCTTTGTCTCCACTATAATTGATCAAAATCTCAAGGTAGACTTTTATAAATCATATTGTATCATTAAAGACCTGTCGGGTTGTACGAATCCTATTGCTCAAGTATTTCATGTGGGAGGACTGTACAAGCTAAATGTAAAAGGAGCACCATATCAAGCGTTGAAATCATCTACCATGACTACAGCGGACTTATGGTATGAAAGGTTCATCCATATTAACTTCAATGATCTGTTTCTTTTACAGAAAAAAGGTATGGTCGAAGGTCTTCCTGTTTTAAAATCTGTTCATATTGATGTTGATGCATGTGCACTAGGAAAGTTGCACAGAGATGAATTTCATGCGAATGATGATAGAAAGAAGAGAGATATACTCGAGCTGGTACACACAAATCTATGTGGGCCTATGCAGACAAGATCATTAGGCAATGCATACTATTTTTTACTTTTTTTTAATGATTGTACTAGATTTACTTCGATGTATTTCCTTAGGAAGAAGAGAAACACTTTTGAATACTTCAAGGAGTTCAGAAGTATGGTTGAAAACCAGATAGGTAAATGCATTGGGATTCTCCGCTCAGATAAAGGGGGAGAGTACAAGAAAGCTTATGTCCTCAAATACTGCAAAGATAATGGAATCCAACAACATTTCATAGTACGTCACACTCCTCAACAAAACGGGGTTGCAGAGAGAAAGAACAAAACCCTTACTGAGTGTGTTTGTAGTATGTTAAAAGGTAAGAATATTTCTAACGGATTTTGGGCTAAAGTGATTAATACTATAGTATATCTAAAGAATAGGCGTCCAACAAGAAGTTTAGATTTTAAAAATCCTTTTGAAGCCTTATTTGGTTATAATCCCAGAGTTAAGCAATTGAGAGTCTTTTGCAACAAAGCTTTTTCCCGTATCGCAAAGGAAGATAGAAAAAAAAACTTGATTCAAAGGTCATCAAATGTATCTTTGTTGGGTATTGTATATAATTTAAGGCATAGCCTCTTTGTGCTCATGATTAAGGCTCCGAGAAGAGTTCATTTTTCTTGTGCCAAGCTCATTAAAATATAAAACAAGGTTCTTGCAGCATAGTTCCTTGCCTCGTCTTAAGCTCCTTAAAAAATGAAACAAGGTCCTGAGGGCAGAGTTCATTTTCTTGTGTCAAGCTCGTTAAAAAATGAAAGAAGATCTGATGAGGATAGTTCATTTACTATGTCAACCTCGTTAAAAGATGAAATAGGATCCTATGAGCATAGTTGTTTTTGTTATGAAACCAACTCTAAAAACTATAGAAAAGATAGATCAACGCCTTAGAAATAAGCCTCATCAAGGGGGAAACCTCCTTTACATTACACAAATGAACAATTCTTAGCCGATTCAAATGAAAAAACCTCCTTTCTATATATAGGAGTCTAAGGGGTTACAATATAACCAAATCCAACCTAACAATAATAATATAAAGGCACAAAATTAAAAATAGTGGGATTCTATGGGGCACAATAATAAAAATATGGGGAAAATAGGGGCACAACAATAACAATAAGAGATACAAAGACAATAGTAATGGGGGAATCACTAGTATTATAAGGACCTAACAGTTTTCCTGTGTCAAGCTCATTAAAAAATGTAACAAATTCCCTTTAAATTAGTGTCTTTGATTAGATCTCGTAAATTCTCATTCAAGTCTTTCACTTGATATCATAAATGAACCTTCATTCTATCCAACTGTTAGTACCCACTAGTCTACTTAGGTGAGAGACATGAAGTTTGGAGGGCATGTACCTCAAATTGAGTCATTATGTTTAGGGAACGAAAAATTATTTCAATCATAGTTTCCGATGCTTCAGTCTTGTGTAATAATGAAACCAATTTCAAGCATATTTTCCCATGTTTTAAGCTTCTATAAAAATGAGACAATTCTCATTTTATCCCACATGATTTCCATTTTATCAGCCTTTTTATACTAGATGAGCCCTTGGTCTTCTTGTTCCACCATCACTATCTGCTTGGCCGATCATACATTTTCTCTTGTTTTTTTACCCATTTTTGAGGAACTGTTGCGATGAGTTGTCTTATTAGCCTACCTATTGACCTCTACATTTTTTGAGAGGTTTCTTTATGATCAGAACTAGATGCTACCCTTTATACCACTCATTCCTCCAAGTGGAGTCTTCTTTCATCACTTTTCAGACTCCGAAAATATCAAAAGATTTTTGAGCACTTGTCTTTTTGAAATCGTAATAGTAAATAAAAATACATCTACTTAGAATAAGGTTAACCCTTTTTCGAATTGAGATAGACTACCTGCAAAAAATGAATACCTTAGTAAAAAATGGCTAATAGGTTCTCTTGGGTATACCTTTTCATATGTAGGGGACTTCCTATGAAAAGGGACATTTGGAGTTTTCTTTTTCACCTCTTTTTCAAGCTCTCTAAACATGAAAAATATGTCGAGTTTTACCTTCATTGGACTTGTAAAAACATCAAACAATGATGGAATCGTCTATCATGGCGAAGCTGAACCACTCCTTCTTAGGGTTTGTTAAATACACTTGGAGGTTTTCATCTGAATTATGAACTTACATATCAAGCATATGTTATCCTCCTCAAGCTTGTTAAAAAATAAAGAGATACTAACCAATATGGTTGGGGAAATTGGGAAAACATGAGACTCCATTTTTCTAATGGTAGTGATTCACTCTTGAACATGAAACTTTTCCACTTCATCTTCATGGCTATTGGGTTGGGTAATTTTCTTATGTTTTGGTTATCATACCATTTTCAGAGCCTCCATTTCAGTTTTGGGTCAATGCTGCCAACTCCATTCAATGTCACTGATGAGTTTAAGAGAAGTCATTTAGTTGATCTCTGCTACAATAACTCTTAGCTATTGACTTCATGTCTACCTTTCCTGATCAAGTTCCATGTCAACATCTATCTAATCATTCTATCTCAATCATGATACCTATTTTGTGTCATTGAAGGGGGATACATCAAGGCCCTCTTGTGGTGGGTCACTTCCTCTCAACGTCAACACATCATCTAAGAAGCTAACTTAGAAACAAAACTTTGGTACCTTGGTTCTTGCATACATCAATGAAAAGTTTCCTCCCTCTCATCGATAGGTTTACATTAATGGCCTTCGCCTAACAAGTTACGTGTGGTGTTTGACATCAAATCACTTACTCACACCATATGGATTGCACCATAGTGCCTTGAGAGCCGTTAACATCACCGATGGTTTCTCTATCATTTGTTAATGAGTTACATCATTGGCCGCTAATAAGATGGTGTATACCATGTTTGACTCGAGCTCATTGATTGACATGGTTAAACTCATACATTGGTTGGTCGTGTGAACAAGATAGAAGACCCCAGATCTAGTTTCATACATCTGAGCTATGATTTTAAGAGTTATAAAAAGATGACAATGTATGATTGTCATGATCATATAAACAATCATCTAGTCGTGGGTTCACAAGTTGCATCCATTGACATGTCTTTTTATCATTAACACCCTATTCCCGCTTATCACCATCTTGCACAAATCCCTAAGCATGTTTCGTTCATCCCCTAGATTTTAAGCCCTAAACTGTGTTGGATTCTGTTATATTTTTTCCACAACTAGCCCACATAGTTAACCGGGGGGTTAGAAGGGGGGTGGTGCGCCCCCTTCGTTGCATCGATTTCATAGAGTGGGGAGTCACAGGGGGTTTGAGGGGTGCAGGTAACCCCAATCTAAGGCATCCAGGGTAGCGCCCTAGAAATATTTTTTTTTGGACCCTATATTAGGTTGGGTAGACTGACCTACGGTTTTGTGCATTATTTTTCGCACACGGTTTTGGACGCAATGGTTTTCAGTCCATGGTTTTGGACGCGATGATTTTCGGTCCATGGCATTGGATGCTTTGGCATGTATAAATATGTATTGTAACATTGAAAGGAATATACTAAAACATCAAGCTGGTAGTCTCGGTTTTCGGATCCACAGGAAAATCTCTATGTATATGTGTTTTATGTGTTATGCTCTCACATTGTTTATTTTTCAGTGTTTTAGAATTCGTATGCAGGTAATTTTTGTATGGGGTTAAAACCTAGATTTGGTATCAAAGCTATTTTGGCTTCAAGGGGATGGCTTTGTTACTGAGGAGTTTCGCTTGGGCCTGTGGTAGACCCTCTTCAGCGGGAGATCTATGAGATCGATTCTGGTGGTGAAAGAAGATGGCGAGTAGTGGAAAGACAGAGATCGACAAATTTAATGGTCAGAGTTTTGAGTTGTGGAAACTCAAAATGGAGGATCTGTTGGTGGATAAAGATCAGTGGATCATGGTATATCTAGGTACTAAACCAATGAGAGTGTCGATGAAGAATGCAAGAAGTTGGATCGGAAGGCAAAGAGCACAATATCATTGTGTGTCTCAGATTCAATATTGTTGAATGTATCAGGGGAAGCTATGGTGAAGGCTTTGTGGGACAAGTTATGGACTTTGTACCAATCTAAGTCTCTAGTGAATAAACCGTTCCTACAAAAAAAGTTGTATAACTTGAGGATGAAAGATGGAGACTTAGTGACAGAGCATCTAAATGCCTTTAATACTGTGGTAAGTTAGTTATCGTCTGTTGATATCAAAATTTCAGATGAAGATAAGTGCATTAGTTTTTTGTTTTCTCTACCATATTCGTGGGATAGTTTGGTTATTGTAATAAGTAGAAATACAACTGCCTTGCAGTTTGATGAAATAGGCTCATCCTTGCTAACGGAGGAGATGAGACGGAAAAATATGGAGACCCATAATGCTGATGCCTTGTCTGTACAAGGATGGTCCCAGAACAGAAACAAAAATAAGTCATCGAGTGGGAGATCTAAATCTCCAAGAAAACCTCTAAAGGTGGTGTGCTAGAAATGCGGAAAGGAAGGGCACTACAAAGGGACTGTAAATCTAAAGCTCCTAACAAAGGAAAGGTATTTGATGATGCTCCTTCTATAGAGGCAAAAACAACCTCATATGAAGGTGAGGATGTGTACTTGGCTTCTTCAAGTACACATGTAGATCATGAGGCATGGTTGATTGACTTAGGTGCATCCTTTCACTTCACTCCCCATAGAGAGTAGTTCTGCAAGTATGAGAAATACGATGGCAGTGATGTATTATTAGGGGATGATAGGAAGGCTAGAATCATTGCTCGTTGAAAAGTAAAGTTTAAGTTGCAAGGTCAAAGGGTTAGAACACTTCTAGGTGTTCTAGATATTCCTGCATTAGCGAGAAATATGATTTATGTAAGCAAGTTGGATGATGAAGGTGTAAAAATAGCGTTTGAGAATGATACCTAGAAGATGGTTAGGGGATGCGGGGAGTTCAAATTGGAACTCTGTACAAGCTTCAAGGTAGCACTGTTGTTGATGGGTGTAACTATTTCGTGGTTCCTAAAAGTTGAGCAGAAAATCTAGTGGTCTCTGGAGATAAGACCATGCTGTGGCATCAAAGGATGGGACATATAGGAGAAAAGGGCCGTAGAATACTTCATGGTAAAGGTATTGTAGAAGGTATGAGTAATAGCTCTCTAGATTTTGATTTCTGTAAAATTGTGTATATGGGAAGCAGAATCGGGTGAGTTTCCCCTTTGGTGGTAAAATGGAAAAACAGATATTAGACCTTGTGTACAGTGATGTGTTTGGAACTGTGAAGGTTCCATCACTACGTAAGTCTATGTAATATGTATCATTTATAGATGAGTTCTCAAGGAATACATGGATATATTTCCTTAAGAAGAAATCTGAAGTGTTTGATAGGTTTAGAGAATTTAAGACTCTAGTGGAAAACCAGACATAGAAGAAGATAAAGGTGTTGAGGAAAGATAACGATGGAGAATTTTGTAGTAAGGAATTTGAAAAATTCTGTGAGAAGTGTGGTATAACATGGAAGAAGACTACTCCATATACACCTCAGCAAAATGGAGTTATAGAAAGAATGAAAAAGATGTTGATTGAAAGGGAAAGAAGCATGCTCAGTGGTGCTGGGTTAGGACAAGAATTTTTGGCAGAGGCGGTGGAGACAGCATGTTACTTGGTCAATAGATCACCTTCATCAACGTTGGAGGATAGGACTCCACAAGAGGTATGGACTGGTAAGAAACACTCTCTTTCACAACTGAGGGTATTTGTATGTGATGTATATGTACATGTTCCAAAGGAGAAACAAGCCATGTTGGATAGTAAATTTGAAAAATGCATATTTTTTGGGTATAAGGATGGTTTAAAGGGTTATAAGCTTTGGAACCCAGTAACAAGGAAGGTTGTGTACAACCAAGATGTGGTGCTCAGAGAGGTGAAAGATGTTATTAATCATGAAGTCCAACCAAAGGAACCGAAGAAGATAGAGTTTGAGCTAAAGGAGGAAGAATGAGAATCTAAAACACAGGAGGAATCAAAAGATGAAGAGCCACAAACTCTAGGTGTGAGAAGATGAGTTTGAGAAAGAAGGCAGCCAGAAAGGTATAGTCCATCTGGTTTTTGTTCAAATTTTTCTTTATCTATTACTTATGATGATCTAAAAATTGTGAAGGAAGCAGTAGATTCAGATGATGGGAAACTCTAGAAAGAGGCCATGGTTGATGAAATGTCATCTTTGCACAAAAATGAGGTTTAGGATTTGGTGGAGTTGCCGACTAGAAGGAAACCCATTAGCAGCAAATGGGTGCTCAAGAAGAAGACAAATGCAGAAGGAAAGGTGGAGAAATACAATGCTTGGTTGGTAGAAAAAGGTTATTCCGAGGTGCCTGGAATTGATTTTGGTGATATTCTTGTTGCCAAGGTAGCTTCTATTAGGTTACTTTTATTTGTTGTTGCTGCTTTTGATTTTGAGGTAGAAAACAGGGATGTGAAGACAAAATTTCTTCATGTGGATCTGGAAGAGGAGATCTGCATGAAGAAGCCTAATGGCTTTGTGGTGAAGGGTGAGAAAGAACTGGTATGCAAGTTAAAGAAGTCTCTATATGGGTTAAAATAGTCACAAAGGATGTGGTATCAGAAATTTGATACATTTATACGGGGACTTGGCTTCGCCAGAAGCAAAGCAGGTCACTGTGTGTATTTTAAATTAATTGGTGACCATGTTATTTGTTTGGTCTTGTATGTGAATGATATGTTGCTGGTTGGAAATGACAAATAAATTATCTAGGATTTGAAGACCCATTTGTCCTCCAAATTCGACATGAAAGATCTTGGTGCCACAAACTATATTTTGGGCATGGAAATTAAAATAGATCGGACAAAGAGGAAGCTCTGGTTAAACCAGAGGAAGTATGTCGAGACAATATTGCAGCGGTTTAATATGCAGGATAGTAAACGGGTGAAGTTTCCTATTCCTATAGGTGTAAAATTATCTGATGAATAGTGTCCCAAGACACAAGAAGAGGAAGAGGACATGTCTCGTGTTCCGTATGCAAGTGCAATCGATAGCCTGATTGTTAGGTCCCTATAATACTAGTGATAACCCCATTACTATTGTAGTTGTATCCCTTATTAATATTGTTGTGCCCCTATTGTCCCCATATATTTATTATTGTGCCCCATAAAATCCTTCCATTGTTATTTTTGTGGCTTTATATTATTATTGTTAGGTCGACTGGGTTAAATTGTGACTCCATAGACTCCTATATATAGAAAGGATGTTTTGTCATTTGAAACATCCAAGAATTGTTCATTTATGTAATGTAAAGGAGGTTTCCCCCTCGAAGAGGCTAAATTCTAAGGCATTGATCTATCTTTTCTATCTTTTCTTGCGTTGGTTTCATAACATTTGGTATCAGAGCTTTGGATTCTAGAGTTTTACTGCTCTAAATAGGTCATCATGGCATGTTCACTATAATTTTTTTTTTCTGCAACGTTTCAAAAGCTTAAAAAAAACCCATTTGAGAAGAAATCGCACTGAACCTTAGGTCCAAATTTCAGAGCTTTTCGCACTATATTTACGGAGATATGATCTGAGGAAGTTGGTCTTTTTGTATACTCCTGAATTACCTTCCAAACAGGTGACCGAAGGAAAATCATCATAACTTTCTCTCTAGGCATTAGATTGAAATTTGGTAAGAAGGTACAAAAACAGGATAGACTGTAATTTCTTGTATATATTGTTTATAGCCAAAGGTCGAAACAGTGACTCGTGGCACGTCACACAAGTTTGCTCTATTGAACTAGTCTATAATTAGGTCACTGTGGGAGATTTCGCATAACTCTTCCTTGGAGAATCCAATTTGGATCAGACTAGTGGCATTGGAAAGAGGACATAGAGGGATACTGCAAGTCAGAATTTTAGAACTGGATGATCTGAAAGTACAGAGATACATCAGAGGCAATATCGAGCTCCTACAAAGTGAAAAAAGGTGTGTAGATTCTTTTAAATTTTTGCTTAAGATTGGTTTGAAAATTTATTTTGAAGGAATTCAAATGGCTAGTAGAGCATTATTATTAGTCACTGATGCCCCGAGGAAAGAAAATTAAAACACCTAGTGAGCAACTTGAAAGCTCTAGCATGAATCATGAAGAAGAGGAAGAAATGCTACCTGATATATCAAAATTACAAGAACAAGTGCAACAAGTGTCACTCGCACAAAAAGCAACAGAAGCTAAGATGGATGGCATGGAAGCTAAGATGAATGGCATGGATGCTAAAATTGATGGCATGGATGATAAGATGGAAGAATTGAAGATAAATATGAATAAGTTGCTACAAGAAATGGTCATTAACGGTGAAAGGGTACTAAAGGAAACTTATGATGAGAAAAAAAGAAATGTTAATCATGATTCCATAGACTCTAATGTTGGATCAAAGACCCACCATATTCCAAAAATAAATATGAGGAAGTTTGATGGCAAGGATACCGCAACATGGATATTACAGATGGAGCAATTTTTCAATCTCAATAATGTGCAAAACACAGAAAAGGTACGTATTGCAACGTTATATTTGGAACCAAATCAGTTTGTACGGTATCAATGGCTTTTCTCTCATGAACAAATTATCACTTGGGCAATTTTTACGGAAGAATTGATAAAACATTATGAGGATACAAGAAGCAACACTTTTTTTAGCCAATTGATAAGTCTCAAACAAAAGGGTTCAATAATGGAGCACATTGAGGAGTTCCAAAAATTAAACATAAGGGTAAAAAATATTCTAGACGAGCATACGATTGATGTGTTCATAGGGACTTTAAAGGATAATATCCAACATGATGTTCGCCTTTGGGAACCTAATTCATTAGAGAAGGCATTCAGGTTAACAAGAAAAATGGAAAGCAAAATTTTGGCAACCAGGAAGCATCCCAGTCACAACTATAAAGATGGAAGTGTTGTTACCCCCAGCCTTTCACAACCTATAAGGTTGACACCACAACAATTGGAAGAAAAAATAGCAAAAATGGCTTTGTTACAGTTTTGATAGAAAATACACTAAAGGTCATAAGTGTGCTGAAAAGAAATTATTCTACATATATTGTGAAGAGGAAGAAGAAAAGGAGCAAGAAAGATCAAAACAAGACAATATACTCCAGGAACAAAGCCTAGATAAAGAAGAAATGAATCCCACCATATCTTGTAATTCATTGGCTGGAATTACCACTCCTCAAACCATCAAGATAGAAGGACAAATCATGAAGACAAAGGTAATAGTGTTGATTGATTCTGGAAGCACCCACAATTTTATTCATTGTAAGGTAGCAAAAGAATTGAATTGCTTCCTATATCCAGCACCAGAGTGTCAAGTGATGATTGCAAATGCAGGAACGATAAATTGCTCTGGAAAGTGCCATAATGTCAAGCTATCCATCGGAGAATATGTATTGAATAGCCCAATGCTTTCCATTCCAATGGGAGGTGTTGATGTTGTACTAGGAGTCCAATGGCTACAATCCTTGGGTACAATAGCTTTTAATTTTCAAGAACTTTTCATGAAATTTTGTGTAGAAGGAAAGGAAATTGAATTAAGGGGTATTACAGGGAAACCATGAAAAAAGATCAACTCTAACGGTATGACAAAGATTCTAAGAAAGGAACAAGGGTGTAATTGCACAATTATGTTTGCTAGTCATGTTTCCGCATCGGAATCATCTATTTCTCCATATCTCCAAAAAGTCCTAGACAATCATTCCAAGGTATTTGAGACTCCCAAGGTTCTCCCACCTATTCGTGATCATGAACATGCTATTCATCTGATTCCAGGAAGTGTTCCTCCAAACATCAGGCCGTACAGATATCCCTATGTCCAAAAGAGTGAAATTGAACGTATGGTTGCAAAAATGCTTGAGGCTGGTATAATTCAGCCAAGTCAAAGTTCTTTCTCTGCTCCAGTAGTATTGGTGCACAAGAAGGATGGATCATGGCGCATGTGTCCGGATTATAGGGAGCTCAACAAGCTCACTATAAAAGATAAGTTTCCCATTCCTGTCATTGATGAATTACTGGATGAATTGCATGGATCAATTTACTTCACCAAGTTGGATCTTCATTCAGGATATCATCAAATCAGAATGAATACTGAAGACATTCAGAAAACAACATTTAGAACTCATGAGGGCCACTATGAATTTTTGGTCATGCCTTTTGGCATTACCAATGTGTTAGAGAAATTTTTGGGCACTGCAACCCCAATCATAAATGTCCATAAACTGAGGGCTCCTAAGTCCCTAAAAGTGTTGCTTCACTGCCTAAAGGAACAAGATCAGCTGATTACATCATCTCCTAGAAGTTCTCCACTAAAAACTGCTCAGAAATGGTCAAAACTGGACCATACTGAATACGTAATGTAGAGGGTGCGATGCATATCACCTTCCCAGTGTAAAGGGTGCGATGCATACTGAATGGACCCTATGTAGGGTGTGATGGGTGAGAATGGACAAATGGCAGAGACAGTTTGTGGGGTGGAAGATCATGGAATCTTCCAGAAACTTCCCCTCTGACACTTGCCTCTCTGTTTTCGACCAGGGATGAGTAAGAGATCATCATTCTCCAAGTGGAATCAATAACTATCAGAGGGAGGACACTAATCAAAACCCCAGAAGATGACTCACCCCCCTACAATCATCTATATATGGACCCCTCATCACAGAGATCCAGAGGCTGGAATCTTGGATCTTGTAGAGAAGTGTTGTTGGTTTTTTGGTGAAACTTCATAGTGTTGGGTGATCTAAGCTTTACTTGAGGTGAAGAAGGGATTTCTTGCTGGAGGATGATGCTGGGTCAGAGCTATTGGTTGTAATCCTCTTGCTTTTCTTGATATTAATAAAGCTATTCAAGTTTTCCTCCATATTCTTGTATGTTTGATTATATATGCATTTGTATGGTTAACATATATCTGGTCCTGTGTTATTTATGAATATAGATCTCTGTTCTTCAATAGTAGTATGTTGATTTGATTCCACAGGTGCTCTTTGAAGCTGGGTAGATGAAGAAGAAGTGGCAAATATCTATCAGGAAGGAGAGGAATCAAGTAAGGAACCAAGCGCAAGACTAAGGTTGGTGTCCTTTGTTCCACTCTTATCTATTTTCATAAAGGAAAGCGAAGGTAGACTTTACTTGTTT
>APFE030491542.1:0-16562 GCA_000404065.3 Pinus taeda | reverse complement strand
CGGGCGTGCACGACTGCACACGGGCGGAGCGCCAGGCGGGCTTGAACAACAATGCGATGAAACCACGAGTTTTGTGCGACGTTTAGAGGAACGACTTTACGACACTTGGGAAATGCGTGGAGTGTTGGGAGGACTTATATCCACGATACGAAGGCGTTCGTATGGGGTTGGCCGACATCGTTCCGGGGCGTTATGGAAGTGTGCAAGCCACTGTTTAGGGGGTCGGTTGGACGAGTAACCGCCCTCCAATGATGTGTATATATGTGAAGGCGTTGGGCTGGTTTTGGAACACATTCGAACACACATCATTCATACATCTCTTGGAGCTACGCATAGCAAAGAGAAGTGCGCAGTTGGGGCTAGGAAATGTGCATAGCTCATGCGCATCACTTGGAGAGTGCGCAGTTGGCTCTTGGTTATGGTTGGTTGGCAAGGTATGCCGTGAGTGGGTGACGAAGGTGCAGAATTGTGCAGGGCTTGAGGAGGAGTTCTAGGTGTCTCTGGTGAGCACCCTCCTACCGTGCAAGAGTGGCACGATTGTTGTAAAGGGTGTCTTTCCTATGTTGTAAAACAAACTAACTATTGGCTTGGAGTTTGCCAAGCGTTACTTGTGATGATTATATTATTGGAAAACTGATATAATATATTTTCGGGCAGACTTGTTACGGGAGTTGCCCCTCCCCTTTATATCGTGCAATTGTTGTCTTTTTTTATAATTGCTGTGGATAATGAATAAGTATGGATGTTCATTGATATAAAGGTTAATTGCATATTATAATTGGTTGCGAAACACAAACTAAGTACACGGTTGTGAATTAGGCATAGTCCATGTGCACAAGTATTGTTAAAAAGAAAGTGTTTGGTGGTGCCGCACCTTGCCAGCACGGTTGAAAGACCACCGTAGGCTTGGGGGCGTGAGAGTTGGTATCAGATCTTATATCCTGGTTGATGAGGAAGTGCTGATCCCACCACACTATCGTGAGTTGGTATCAGAGCTTATATCCTTGTTGATGAAGAAGTGATGATCCCACCACACTGTCGTGATTTGGTATCAGAGCTTATATCCTGGTTGATGAAGAAGTGTTGATCCCACCACACTATCGTGAGTTGGTATCAGAGCTAGGGAAGCTCGTGACGAAGTGGAAGTGTGGGATACACTTGGAAGAAGTATGATGACATGTACTTGCAGGTGAAGGAAGTGGTTTCACACTCAAGTGAAACAAGGACTGGTTCATTATGCGGGGCCCGGATAAAAGACTGAAAGGAAAGATGGTGGATAAACCTACGATAGGTGAGTCTAGCCATGGACCAGGTGAAGTCTTGAGGTACGAAGTGTTGGAACAAATGCGTCGATGGAGTTCTGACTGGGTTGCGATGAAGGCTGAGAACATGAAGTTTCGCGAAAGTTGTTCGGAACTAAGGAGGGAACTTGAAGAACTCAAGAGCCAATGCGGAAGTACGACAGATGCTAAACTCAAGGAACTTGATAAGGAGATCCAACGAAGTGGTCTCGGTCTTCAAGAGCTCTTTGATGAAAGAGACCATTTAAGGAAGAAGAGTGCCATGGTGGAAGCTGAAATCAAGCAGATTGAGGAAGAGATAAAGAAGAAGCTTCTTGGAAAGAAGGTTGTTGTGATTGAGCAGGAGGAGCTCGGCTACATTGACAGGCTGGGGACTTACTACCGTGACAATCCAGAGGAGGTCAGGAAGTTGAGTTCCATGAGGGTAGTCAATGGACACTTGGTTGGTGCACTTGAGCAGAGGTCGGTGAAGGACAAGCTTGAGGGAGTTTAAGCTAGACCAGGATTGGGTTGCCTAGATGAGCCAAGCAAGAAAGTGAAGTACCTTAAGAAGGAAGTCAAGTTGGAGCATGAGCCAATTGACTCTTATGAGGCCGAATTCTTGAAGAAGGTTGCTGATATAAGACATAAGACAAAGCCGACAGAAGGAGGTAATGCCTTGAAGCTGAGTTTTGTGCAGGTGACCGTGAAGGGAAAGAGATTTGCAGCTTTGGTTGATACGGGGGCTACACATAGCTTCTTGAGTAGGAAGGGAGCAAAGTCTTTTGGGAAGAAAGCAGAGATGGAGAGCGAATTGAGTGCTTTCAAAGCAGTCAACTCTACCATGAGAGTTGTTATTGGTGTGATTAAGGACACTCAGATGAGAGTGGGATCATGGTTTGGAAAGTTGGACTTGAGAGTTGTGGATATGGATGATCAATTCTATGGTGCTGGGGCAAGATTTCATGAAGCTTGCACAAGCCGTACTGATTGTGGACCGAGACATTCTCTTGATCATAGCTGAAGGAAGAAGCATGATGGTACCGATGAATAGAAGGAGTTGCTTGGGGTATAGAACGAGGATGAATTCTATGACTTTGTATCCCAAAGATCCAAATGTGAAGCATGAGGATGTGGAACAAAGAGGACTTGGGAGTATGACTGAAACAACGAAGGAAGGGAGGTTGATTGACTTTGTTGCAAGAGCGAGGAAGAATGAGGCAAGTGGGAAGCCAGTCTCACGAACCTTGAGACACTTGACAGAGACATCTTCTACTAATGATCTTCACAATGGGGTTGCGAAAGAAGGGAATCCTAGGACTACTTCAGAGGCAGTGGTTGACGAGGATTATGAGGATAGAGATCCTGCTGGCATAGTGGACTATTGCAGGTATGCTATGGGCATATATGACTTTCAGTTGTCAAAGGACAAGCTCAAGGAGCTTGGGTGCACATGTGAGGATATTGAGGCTGTGCATACATACTTGAGGATACAACATCAATCCGACACATGGGTGGATGAGAGTCAGGGAGGAAACTTCCTGGCCCTCCTTTCTCTATAAATAACCTTGGAGATAGGTTGGTGTGGAGGCCTTGATAGGGAGGAACCACATCAACTTCACAAGGGGCCTTGAAAGAAGGCTTCTTTATGATAGATTGCAGACTTGGGTGCAGATGGCCATATGTTGAGATGAGGTCTACATGAGTTGGACATAATGGACAACTAGTGTCATGGACATCAGGTTGGAGATATGGAGCATGACAGTTGTGCAAGGACATTATGTGGGAGCATGAGTAGAGGTGTCATTCATGGACATTCTATGGGATTATGCCGAAGCAAAGGATGTTCTGCAGTTGTTGTTATGACTTGGAGATGTATGAGCTAATGGAGAGGTTTTACACCCTTGTGCAACTAAACCATGGCTTGATCATGTTACAGATGGGATGGAGTTTCCATGGACCTGAACATGGGAGATTCTTGATGAGTCTGAGATGTAACAAAAGTCAGGGGAAAGACTCATGGTGACATAAGGATGTGCATTCTTGTGGTTCGGGCGTATGGTTGGATTAGCTACCCAACTAGTTCGAGTCATAAGGGGGTACCAGTGTGCAGATGGATGTTGTTGTGGAGTCTACACTTGAGGGAGAGACTACATGGGGGGAGCTCACATAGATGGATGGAGAGAGGTGTTCTCATGGAGCACTTGAAAGATTGATGAGATGTTGGCACATGGTTGAGGTGTGTTAAGCACTTGTTGATGTATCATGGGCAGTTTACACATGATGGAGTTGGTGACATGATGGAGTTGACACATTGTTGCATTGGACATGTAGCTTGAGTTGGAAGGACTAGCCTTCCATGGTGGAGAGCGGCATGGAGAGATTGTGGCAGGTAGTCGATGATCATGGACATCTATGCCTTGGTATGGACTATCTTGATAGCAGTTGGTTGCTGAGATGAGACATGGTGGAGATGGAGTCCTACATATGTTGCAGGGATGTTTTCCATATGTGGAGGAGTTGACATCATGGATATTGATGCTTGGAGGATGTTGTCGAGGACAACAATGACTTCAGGTGGAGGAGGATGTAACGCCCTCGGTGAAGTGCGACGGGCAGGCGCCGGGCGCCCGAGCTCACACACGTCGGGCGGGCGTGCATGACCGCACACGGGCGGAGCGCCGGGCAGGCTTGAACGACGATGCGACGAAACCACGAGTTTTGTGCGACGTTTAGAGGAACGACGTTGCGACACTTGGGAAATGCGTGGAGCGTTGGGAGGACTTATACCCACGATACGAAGGCGTTCGTATGGGGTTGGCCGAAATCGTTCCATGGCGTTATGCATGTGTGAAAGCCACTATTTAGGGGGTCGGCTGGACGAGTTACCACCCTCCAACGATGTGTATATATGTGAAGGCGCTGGGTTGGTTTTGGAACACATTCGAACACACATCATTCGTACATCTCTTGGAGCTACGCATAGCAAAGAGAAGTGCGCAGTTTGGGCTAGGAAATGCGCATAGCTCATGTGCATCACTTGGAGAGTGCACAGTTGGCTCTTGGTTATGGTTGGTTGGCAAGGTGTGCCGTGAGTGGGTGACGAAGGTGCATAATTGTGCAGGGCTTGAGGAGGAGTTCTAGGTGTCTCGGGTGAGCACCCTCCTACCGTGCTAGAGTGGCACAATTGTTGTAAAGGCTGTTTTGCCTATGTTGTAAAAGAAACTAAGTATTGGCTTGGCGTTTGCCAAGCATTACTTGTGATGATCGTATTATTGGAAAACTGATATAATATATTGTCGGGCAGACTTGTTACGGGAGTTGCCCCTCCCCTTTATATCGTGCAATTGTTGTCTTCTGTTACAATTGTTGTGGATAATGAATAAGTATGGGTGTTCATTGATATAAAGGTTAATTTCATATTATACTTGATTGCGAAACACAAAATAAGTACACGGTTGTGAATTAGGCGTAGTCCATGTGCACAAGTATTGTTAAAAAGAAAGTGTTCGGTGGTGCCGCACCTTGCCAGCACGGTTGAAAGACCACCGTAGGGTTGGGGGCATGACACTAGGGATCCTAGTTACTGATTTGTAATGTTTACAAACCGCTATGAGTTTTGGTGTAACGACAAACCTCCACAACCCTCTATACATGCAGCAATACAGTTTTGGCCAGCGTACCTGTAAACCAACTCAATGTATCAATGAGATGGCCCAAGAACTATAATCTAATATGCCCATTACCCATGCAATAAGGAACGACCTCTCTACACAGGTGACTTTCCTAGAACTATGAAACCGTCAACTTTGTTGGCCCTTCTGTGGAACCCACGGTGTTTTCGGGGTGGCTTTCGGCCCGCCGCTTCTCGACCCTTTGCAATTCCTTATGGCAGCGTGTAATCCCATGGTTGTAGTGATCACATGGCCTTCGATCTTGAAAAATTTAATGCGGCATCCATGAAACCCTTTTGCATTGCGACCATTTGTATGCCCAACACACTTGAAATTGGATCGATCGACTAAGCATCGATAAATATGGGCCTTGTGGTCTTGTACTCTTTTCCTGACGACTTGTTCACATCCTCACAATCCCATGGTGTTGTTCCTTAACCCTTGCAACCAAAATCGAACTATAAACCACGAGTGACAAAACATGGCTTTTCGGCCCCTTTGAAGTCCGTCGAGTGGTTTAATATTGTTTTCCAATCTTGGACAGAAAACTCCGGTCAGTCGACCTGTGAAATCTGACGAATGAGTAGTTTCGACCCTATGCTCTTTGCTATGACTTTTAGATGGATCCTCCTTCGTTTGATGAAAACCATAGCAATAAGGATTTACCTTAAGTCTGTTACAATTTGATACTTAACAGATGTCCTCCCAGAGCTCAATGGTTTCTTCAGGAGTCTTAAATCTCACCCTACTAACGATCATGTCTCTTAAACAACCCAGATCTAATGGTTCACCTACACGAATCAAAACATAAGAGACCACTTAGGGTGATATCAAATGTCATCGAAGGTAAGAGACCACTTAGGGTGATATCAAATGTCATGGAGGATGGGAATGTCGGCTAGGGTGAGAATAAATTTCACCAAATTTCTCTGAATAAAATCTTCCGGCTTGTAGGATTCCTAGTTTTGATATTATTGTAAGATTTTAAATGGTAAAAATTTCAATAGATTTGGGATATTTTAATGTTTTAATTTAAAATAGACTTTCAACAAGAACAGGAATATAAAGGATCTAAAATACAGTCTTTTATTTATAGTATTAGTTGAAGAAAATAACACATGTCTATATAATTATATGATTGGAACCTATGCAAATGGTATGTAAGTCTTTTCAACAATCATAAATCTATGACACTGAAGCCTATTTGTGAATCATGGATGGAACCACCACACAAATGTCACCTAGGATAAGTTCTCAACAAACACACAATAAGATAGACAAACTCACATTGATCCAAATGGCTAGCTCCTATCTCTTTAATAGATTTGAGAAACTCTCTAAAAACCTTATTTTATTATTTTAATTCAAAATACTAAAACAAATACTATGGAAAGATTTAATAGGCAAATACCATGGTAAATATCATGAGTAGATTCTATCCATCTTAACCACATCAAGAAAAAGAAATATTACAGATTTTCAAGTGCAATCCTTAATGTGATGCATACATATTTTTATATGGTATCTATCATGTATTTAATATATTATCTTCATTGTGAAGTCAATAATTTATGGATCTGGGTCCTCTTCCTTTTTGAGTCATTTCCTAATTTTAAGACGCACAACCTTATTTCTCTTAACTTCAAATAGTTAACCCTAATTATAGTATAGCCAAAGATTCTAAAAGTTATCTGAATAAATTAGAAAAATTATAAAAATGCAGCAAGGAAAAAAATTGTTAAGTTAAACCTTAATATACTCGAATAATAAATTGTTTACTGACATTTGTTATTAGGTAACCCATCAAATTCAACAACAATATTTGATGGAATGAATCCCATTTAGAGCCTAACTATCCTACTTCATTATAATGCACCTAAGTAACCTATTTTCATCAACTTAGACAAATTGACCAGAGTACTAATATATATCTATCTAGTGTTAGTTTTCGCAAAACCTATTTTCCAATATATATTTTTGTGTTCATGTTTGTTCCGTCAACGTGTTCTATGCAATTTAAATGTATTTGGAAGATTTATGGCATCTTGTCTGGTTGTTCGAAAGGCGCTAAAGATGGTTTAAAAGGAATGTTTGCATGAATAAAGTAATGTGCATGCGTTGATATGGAAGTATGTGTCCATTCTTCGAAAGAACACCTGTTTATTCAAGAGCGTATTCTTAAATTTTAATTAATTTTTTTAATATGAATTAAACACAATAGTTATAGATTTTGATTTTTTTACTTAAAGTTATAATTTTTCCTAAATTTTATTATTTTTTAATATTTCATATTTATAATTATTAATTATAATTAAATTATCTAATCTTGTCTGGTCTGGTATACATTATCAAAACCAATTAAACCAATAATAATTTAACCCAATCAAAAGATTTACATCGCTTCTTCTTCACTACATAACATTATAACATTCCTAATAACTTTATAACTAGTAACATTATAACTTTATAACAACAGTATAACATTCATATTAACTGCATAAACACTAACAATCCACGGTGACAGGATAATACCGTTGTTTGAATTGAATTACTTCGATAGTAAACAGTTTTTACTCCATTGAGTTATTTCAATAATGAGCACTTTTTTTTTAATATCGAAACTCTAAATCCACAGGGAGATAATGGTGTGAGAAGATACGATAGTGCCCGGATTTGAAAACCAAGATAATTCTGTTTGAAAACGCACGATAATGCCAAGAGGGATGGGATGGGTTGATTGTCACCTTGGCTCCAGATTTTCTGATGAAGGATCAGCTGCGCTGTTTGATGTTTTGTGACGTTCACCCGATGTATCCACATCTATGAAAGCAGGCTTTCTGGGCGAAGGAAGATTATGGGTCTCACATCTCAGCATCATCACCACTTGGGACATTGAAGGCCGCAACGCTGCAGATGATTGCGTGCACAGAAGACCAATTTTAATCACTCTAATCCCTTCCTCCAACGAATAACTGCCGTTCAATGTGGGATCTAGAATTTCCAAAGCTCTACCTTCTTTATACAGTCTCCATGTCTGCTTGGTCAACAAAACATAAAACTTTAGTTACCAAGGGAGTTCGAAAATTTGGAGTAAAAAAATTGATATCTACATGAACCATACTCCTTCGATGAGAAAGTCCATGTCAACGGCCGAACTCTGATTCTTTCTTCCGCTGATAATCTCAAGTAGAAGCACTCCAAAACTGAATACATCTGCTTTCTCCGTCAATTGTCCGCGGAAGGCGTACTCAGGGGCCATGTAACCTCTGCACAATTTCATATTTGATCAAATCCTCATAACCGAGCAGCCTCAAAATTACATGATTCATATTCAGATACAAGAGTTACAGTTGTATGACGTTATGTGGAGTTGGGATATTTTAATTTCTCAAAGTGATTTCTATTTTTTAATCTATATCTATAAAATTTAAATCTACTAACTTAATTTCATATAAACTCCACGTAAACCAATTAAATCTATACTGCATATATAATTATAATTATTTCTTTAATAAAAACCCTAAAAAAAATTCTTACAAAGTTCCAGCAACTCGAGTGCTAACGTGGCTTTGATCTTCTGCAAATAATCTGGCCAACCCAAAATCTGCTATTTTAGGTCTGTGTTTATCATCGAGTAAAATATTGCTGGCTTTAATATCTCTGTGGATGACCCGAATATGAGATTCCTCATGAAGATAGGCCAGACCGTGTGCTGTTCCAACTATGATTTCGTACCTCTTTTTCCAGTCAAGTAAATGACGTTTTGTAATATCTGCAATGCATCACACAGCGTAAATATATGCTGTAAACTTCATGTACAAACAAAAGAATCCGAGAAACATTCAGGGATTAAGAACGGGTAGAAACCGAATAGAAACTTGTCAAGACTACTGTTGTGGAGGTATTCGTAAACTAGTAGTCTTTCTGACCCTTCAACTGAACAACCAAGCAATTTGACTAGGTTCCTGTGCTGAACACAACTGATGATATTCGCTTCATTCAGAAATTCAGCATCTGTTTGCCTTGTACCCATATGGAGCCGTTTAACTGCAACCTCTCTGCCATCAGGGAGAAGTCCCTGCAGATCGACGAACTTCAAATTCTATATTATTCCCCATTTTTTACTAGGAGCTGCTATTTCCTAATAACTAATTTATTTGATTAAAAGAGATATTAAGCTCTTACCTTAAAGACGGATCCAAAACCTCCATCTCCAAGTTTGTTCTCTACTTTAAAATTGCAGGTAGCCTCTTTCAGGATGTTGTGCTTGAAAATCAGTTCTGGATTCGCTATTCTCGCCCTTAAGATAGATTCTTCTTCCTCACCTGCGAAAACAATTACAAGGTGTCTATTTATCTTTCACACAACTTAATCAGACAAGCATCTTAGATAGTTAACAATGAATAAGTTAGTTGCAAGTTGAGGACCTCCGGTTCCAGAAATCTCTCCCAGGCGTTTCAGACGAGAGCAAATATTCCACTTCCAAAGCCCTATGACTGCAATTAATACAATCGTAGCGGCTACTACACCCAGACTTATACCCAAGACGCTAGGTTTCTTGCCTTCTGGATATTTACACAAAAAGTGTCAGTGACCAGTAATCTATGTTTTAGTTGAGCAGAAACAAATGAAATCCTACAAAACCCGTGTATTCCTCAACAAAACAAAATTACCAGAGGACGTGGGAGGACTTTCCCCTGGTGGCAGAGATGGTGGCGATGATGGTGGCGATGGTGGCGATGGTGGCGGTGTTAGAACTGAAGTGTCGAAAAATTCATAAACCTCGTAACGTAAATAGCAGTTCTCAGATCCGAATTGTGCCCCAAGAGCTCCCTGTTGGCATTTAAAAATATTTTCTATGGCATAATTTAGGCACGTTCCGCAGCTTGTCCGGGACAGATCTCTCCAGCACTGTGCTAAGCTGTAGATATTCCCCGTTAAACCAGAGGTGACACTGACGGAATCGGCAGCGAAAAAGTTGGGGCTCTCTTGTGCTTCACCGATAATATTCCAGAGCAGCGCATTCACAGCAGTTGTGAACTGTTGTGGCTGACTGCTGTTCCCAGTATTGCAGAGAATATGTATTTGGGCATCCTTCGTACTCTCAATATCGTTGTAAAAATTATGATCGTCGTAACGCAAGAAGCAGCCGTCTAATTGAATGAATCCAGAAGTGTTGTGGCATCTCGGAACAAGACTTGCTTTAGCCGTGGATGCACACTGTTTGCAATCTGAGGAATTTAAATCTCCCCTGCACTGGACAAGCCCATAAACTGTACTATCGCTGTTTCCCCCCTGAGCAACAATATGAGACGTACTGAATCCAGTGGCGGAAACATTTTTCACCAGTAAATCCAAAACCTTGTTTAGATTAAGCTGAAACGCGCTAGCGTTTCTATATGCATAATTGCTGCAATTGCCCCAAACGATAGAAATCTCTGGGTCAGCTGCTGCGAAGCGTATACGTGTACATAGACAGAGGATAATTAAAATGCTTCCCGTTAAGTGTTTCATCGCCATCGCGAAACCCAGCTTCTTCGTGCCCTGCCTCGGTTTGAGCTGACAGAATGACATAGTTGGAGGTGCTCCTGTAATCAAATACGTTTGTAAAGTTCAAAGTGTACATTTATCAATTCTGGACACAGGCGTCCCAAAGGGGTTTTCTAAGTGCAGAATACGCCAAGGTGTAGAATATTGTAATTTACATAGGAAATGTACTACAATCAGATTGTGTTTCAGATTAGTATATTTCATTTTCCTATGGTATATTTATATTTCATTTTCATATAGTGATTTCAACCACATAAGCGACTAACTTTTTTATGTTTTTCAGAGAAAAAAACGATTCCTTTCATTGTTGGAATGTTAATTCCAACTGCAGGTTGCAGGGCAGCGACGGACGTGGGCAACGTGGTCGGCAATTCACTGTGCGCAGGAGGCCAGCAGCAGGTAAGGCGCCCGGTCAGCAGTCAACGGCCACCCCGAAACCACCGATGCAAACCACAAAACCGCCGGTCTCATATCGCACCACCTCACAACGCAAAGTGGTTTCCGTGCATCGAGCTCCGATGCAATTGGGAGCTGACAGGTGTTCAAGCGCTGATGCTGGCCTGACATCAGCCTGTCCAATCCGTCGGAAGGTATCGAGCACCCAACTTACCTCTCCCGATACCCGTCCGATCGTGGTGCTTCTCTGTCCGCCGTTTGATCTCCGGGAAAGGACAGTGCAGTTTAAACCTGTCCAATGTACGCGGGCCCGTCGAAAATTAATATTCTCCATACCTTATGTTTAAACGTCTGACATAGTTTTTGGTAGGGTCGTAAATATTCTACGGCGAAGTTATTATGGTGTATGGGCCGAAACATATGGTAAGTTTTTTTATATTTATTTAATATCACGTTGACCAATCTTTTTGTATGTAAAAACAACAAAACCCGCGGTGATTAAAAAAATGAAGCTGTCTGCAATGTATTTTTTTTGGCATATGAAAAAAAGGGGAGAAGGCAGGGGTCCGCGATATATGAAAAAAATGCGTGTGTAGTTTTTTTTGAGCAAGGGGCAGCAAGTAAAACTGAGGGTCTGCAGAACCCGTGAAAAACCAGAGAGTTACATTTTGTATTGCAGGGAATGCATAGAGGTGCATGAGTATTTGTGGTCTGTAATGTAAAAGTGATTTTCATCCAGCAGAGTAAATTTTGTTTTGTAATGTAAAGATTGCACAGCAGTGCAGGAGAAGGAGGAAAAGTAAATGAAGAAAACCAGTGGATTGTTTTGTCCAAATCCATGAGTTGTTTCACACAGGTGAAAAGGTAAATCTATAACTCTCTGTAATTTTGTTTTCACACAGCAGTGAATGTAAATGAAATATTTACACACAGTGGTGTAAAATTTCATAGGAGGCAGAGTAAGTTTTGTAAAATGTCTTGGTGAATCCCTCTGAGTGAAAGAGGATGAATGTCTCTGTAAATTCTCAGGTGAAAACAGAGTTTTGGTTTAATGTTGGTTTTGGTAAATCCCTCACAGCAAAGAGGATGAACATGTATTAGTGTGTTTATTTTAATGAATGGAAATCTTTTATGGTGGTGCATTACTCTGTTCAGTGAATTTTTTTTAAGGGTAAAGATCCTGGAGTTGAGCAAAGGAAACAGAGCATAGGCTCTGTGTTTTATATTTAGATGGTTTTGGTATTTTCCCATTGCAAACGAAAAATACCCAACAGTGGTATCAGAGCAGGCTTAGGCTCTTTGATGGTGACAGAGCAAGTTCATGCTCTTTGAAGTGTCAAAGAAGCTGAAGGAAAGACCCTTGTTGCAGCAGAAGTAAAGCTTCTCCAGCTGTGTGAAGTTTCAGCCAAAGGGATTCAGGTATTCCTCAAAGTTTTTAAGTTGCTGTTATAAAAAAAAAACAGTCAGTGGTTTTAAAAACACAGTCAGGGATTTTAAATTTTTTAAGAATGGCAAGGTCAAAGAAGAAAGTGTCCAAATCCCCTAAGGTTGTGTCTCCCTCCTCTGTTAAAATAGAAGGCAATCTATTTGAAAACATTTTGTTTGAGGGTTTAAAGTCTGAAGGGAACTTTGATATATGGGAAATAAAAATGAGGACTTTCTTAAAGTCTGAAGATATTGAAATTTGGGAGTCAGTGATTGATGATAGCAAAATGGATGGAGAATCCAAGGAATACAATGCAAGAGCAGCAAAGATAATCTTGGATGGGCTGCCTGATTCTGTAAAGAAGAGTCTAGGAAAATATTCATCAGCAAAGGATATATGGGACAGACTGCATGAGCTTCATGCAAAGGGAGCACTGACCATGACCATGAATCAAGAAGAAAATTCTGAACCCATCATAGAAGCTGAAAATGAGAAGGTTGATCTCATCAAGCTTCAAGTGCAAGAAAGGGATGAAGAGCTTGCCAAGCTTAAGAAGGAACTTGATGAAAGCAGAAGGAAGCATCAAGAAGAAGTCATATCCATGACAAATCAGTTGAATAAAGCAAAGAAGCAGGAAGATGCCTTGTCAAGTCAACTTGAACAAAGGCACAAGAGAGTGAACAAACTTGTAGAAGAAATTGGACAGTACAAGGTAGAGGTATCCTCCCTTAAGTCTGAGCTACAAGAAGCCAAGAAGAAAGCACAAGAAGCTGAGAAGAAAATGGAGAGCAGTCAAGCAGAAATCTCCAAAATGAGGTCAGATATAATCTCCCATAAAATAGTAGCAGCTGAAGCTACCCGAAGCAAGGAAGAAACTGAGGAACAGCTTGCAAAGAAGAATACTGAGTGTGAGAGATTGGAAGAGGAGATTGTCCTCCTCAGGAAGAAAGTTGAAGGGATGAACAAGATCATGAAGAGCTCTCAAGCTTTGGATGACATGCTCAGCTATCACAGATCTCCATCTGATAAATCAGGACTTGGGTATGTAGGTGAATCCTCAAACAAGGATGAAAATGCTTCAAGCAAAGGAGATGTGAAGAAGCCAGAAAGAAATGGTGATGCTCCTAGTTCCAGCAAAGGCAAGGAGAAAAATGAAGGCTGCCATAGAAGAAATCCTGCTCCAAGTAAAAAACCAGCTCCAAGAAGAAATGTAGCTGATGGCAAAGATGCAAGAGGCAATGGTGATCATCAAAAGATCTCAAGGCAGCAAGACTTCAAAAGTATGTCAAGGAAACCTCCATCTCTCAGGTACCAAAGTTCATTTTTTGGTTATTGTTATTCTTGTTCAAACTTTGGTCATATGGCAAAATATTGTAGAACATTTCATGGAGATAGATGTTGTGGTCCCCAACAATTTCCAAGAAATAATTTCACAAGAAGAAATCATGATTTTTTATTCATGAAAAATGTTGAATGTTTTAAGTGTCATAACATTGGGCATATGGCACGAGATTGTAACTTGACATGGGCTCTTACACAAGCTAGACCCATGCAAAAGAAGAAAGTTACACAAGTGTGGAGAAGGAAGGAAAGGCAATCTGAAAATCCTTTGAACTCCCCAGCTGATCTAAATTTATTTTGAGAAGAGTCTGCCAAAAGAAGACAAGCATACATTAAAGGGGAGCTTGTAATTTTTGTTGCTGAACTGTCTTAACAGTCACTCCTTGATGAAGATTTTTTTTTAAGGGACAAATATGAAGTTAAATCTGCCACAACAGCAGAGAAGAAAAAGGGGCAGCGCTCAAATGTGAAGTGTAGCAGTGCAATAAGAAAAGTATGCAAAGCATGGAGACCCTCACAGCAGTGGGAAGATAGAACAAAAAAAACAGCAGTTGTTTGAATTTTGTTTTGGAGCACATGCATTTAATTGCATAGCAATGGAAGGTAGTTTCCTTCTATGTAATGTGAGAGAACATACTCACAGCAGAGTGAGTACAATACACAGCAGTAAATGAATGTAATGTTTTTCTTCATATGCAATGCAGCATGCAAAGAAATGCATAAAGAGAAACAGGGACAGCAGATTTTTAATGCACATTGGTGAATGAAAATGTGTGACAGCAGAAAAATGAAAGGAGCTGCACAACAGTGCATTGTTTAAAAAAAATGAATGAAGACTAAGATTGTGTGAAGCAAGGTGAAAGAAAAGGCAGCAGTCCGTGTTATTTTTTTCTTGTTGTGTGGAGAATGCAGCGCAAAACAACGTGAGGATGATTTCTCTCTATGTGCAAGTAATGGAGAGTAAAGAGTTAGTGTATGAGCACACAACAGTGTGATGAAACAAAAGGCAGCCACAGTGCAAATTGCAGAGGCAACGCAGCAGCAAATAAAAACCCAGGATGGCAGAGTCTATGGTTATGGGTATGGACAGCAGTACAAAAAAAAATGCAGCAGCATGATGGCAAGAAGGAGAAGCACAGTAGTGCGAAGAAATGTGTTTTTACACAACAATGCAAATAAGAAAAGGCAGCAGCTTGAAGTTTTTGGACAGCAGCAGATGGAAAATAAATTTTTTCCTTTACAGCAGTGTAAATTTGTAAGGTGGGACAGAGTAATTGTTCCAGAAAAGATTGAGCATTCTGTCTTTGAAGAATGCACAGCGATGTAAAGTTTGCAAAGAAATGTAAGTGAAGTGGAGCGACAAAACAGCAAGTGAAGACACAGCAGTGTGGAGAAGACGCAGCAAAGAAGATGGCACAACAGTGCAGCAGCGAATATGCAGCAGCATGAAGTTTTTTTTGTTGAAGAAATGAAAGGTAATGGACAGCAGTGTCTGGCAGTAATCCCTCAGTGAGAGGAAGTGAAGTTCTTAGTGTATCCCTCTGTTAAAGAGGAAGGTGCTTTTCAGCACAGTGTCATGGGAAATCTCTCTATCAAGAGGATGATGCTTTTCAGCATAGTCATGGTAAATCCCTCTGTCACGAGGAAGGTGCTCTTAAGCACAGGTAAATCCCTCTATCAAGAGGATGATGCTTTTCAGCATAGTCACAGGTGTATCCCTCTGTCAAGAGGAAGGTGTTCTTCAGCACATTGGTATGGTGTATCCCTCTATCATGAGGAAGGTGCTCTTAAGCACAGTTTCAGGTTAATCCCTCTATTAAGAGGAAGATTTGTTGTCTTTGAAGAATCCCTCTATGAAGAGGAAGATGCTTTTTAGCATAGACAAGTGAATCCCTCTAGTTTAGAGGAAGATGCTTTTCAGCATAGACAGTAGTGAATCCCCCTGTTAAGAGGAAGACTCTTTTGCAACAGCAGCATGTCAAGGAGTTGAGGAAGTGTTTGGGTAAGACCGAATGCCCAGCAGTTGAAATTAAAGGGGAGTGTTGGAATGTTAATTCCAACTGCAGGTTGCAGGGCAGCGACGGACGTGGGCAACGTGGTCGGCAATTCACTGTGCGCAGGAGGCCAGCAGCAGGTAAGGCGCCCGGTCAGCAGTCAACGGCCACCCCGAAACCACCGATGCAAACCACAAAACCGCCGGTCTCATATCGCACCACCTCACAACGCAAAGTGGTTTCCGTGCATCGAGCTCCGATGCAATTGGGAGCTGACAGGTGTTCAAGCGCTGATGCTGGCCTGACATCAGCCTGTCCAATCCGTCGGAAGGTATCGAGCACCCAACTTACCTCTCCCGATACCCGTCCGATCGTGGTGCTTCTCTGTCCGCCGTTTGATCTCCGGGAAAGGACAGTGCAGTTTAAACCTGTCCAATGTACGCGGGCCCGTCGAAATTAATATTCTCCATACCTTATGTTTAAACGTCTGACATAGTTTTTGGTAGGGTCGTAAATATTCTACGGCGAAGTTATTATGGTGTATGGGCCGAAACATATGGTAAGTTTTTTTTATATTTATTTAATATCACGTTGACCAATCTTTTTGGTATGTAAAAACAACAAAACCCGCGGTGATTAAAAAAAATGAAGCTGTCTGCAATGTATTTTTTTTTGGCATATGAAAAAAGGGGAGAAGACAGGGGTCCGTGATATATGAAAAATGTGTGTGTAGTTTTTTTTGAGCAAGGGGCAGCAAGTAAAACTGAGGGTCTGCAGAACCCGTGAAAAACCAGAGAGTTACATTTTGTATTGCAGGGAATGCATAGAAGTGCATAAATATTTCTGGGTTTGTAATGAAAAAGGTTTTATGCAGCAAAGTGATTTTGCTTGTAATGTAAGA
>APFE030491537.1:76842-87382 GCA_000404065.3 Pinus taeda | reverse complement strand
AAGCAATTTGGTTGGGCTATGTGAAAGTTCCACTATTGGGCATGGAGTCTAACCCAATTAGGTTTATACAAACATAATTTCGATGAGCAACATGCAAAAGCAAGGTAGCAGTAATTCCTTTGAAACTTATGTGATTAAGAAGAATATGAAGGAAATTAATGTAAGGGTTAAGTGAACAACATTTATTAATCCATGATAAACAAATAAAAGGAGGATAAAACATGAATCTTGATTTCATACTTTTTTTTTTTTC
Organism: Pinus taeda; assembly: GCA_000404065.3. Classification (NCBI taxonomy): domain Eukaryota; kingdom Viridiplantae; phylum Streptophyta; class Pinopsida; order Pinales; family Pinaceae; genus Pinus; species Pinus taeda. The sequence goes on along the minus strand of APFE030491537.1, from coordinate 87,129 downwards.
AGACATGATGAAGTATAATACAATGGAAAAACAAACAAGCAATCATAACAAGGGAATTTCAGTAACCTGCTCATGAATACAATTTTCACTAAAATCATCTCAAAAATACATAAAATATGATATATCTCAAATAAAATCCAACCCTTTATTCTTTTGTAGTCTTTCCTTATATAAGGATTACAATATCTGAAATAGGTTTGTAGCTAAAAAATAATTACAATTATCCAATAATAGAAGTATAAATCTCTTAGGTACATGCATATGAAACTTTCCAAACCTATATTCATATAAATATCATGTTTTTGCTAGAGTTATGACTTGACATAAGGATCAAAAAGTCGAATTTGGTGAGGTGGAATCCAAGTCAACAATTGTCAAGGAGCTTTTTCCTCACGAAATCCTGAAATATAGGATCCAGTGATCCCTTTGAAAATCCAAAACTGTGATAGTTGTTAGAAAAACAAGATAGATTTTTTTAAATGGGTCTGTTTCATACAAAAACCTCTTTCACCTTTGAAAAATTTATTCTCATTTGTTTGGAAAGCATTCCCAAAATTATTGTTTTGCACTGGAAAAAACAGAGTTTTAACTGCCCCTTTTTATAGAAATACACCGTTACTCCCTTTCTTAGCTAAATTTTCCTTTTTTTATTATCAAACACATGATAATGTTGACACTACCATTGTAAGTGCATTTTTTAATTTTTCAAACCTTCAACAATATTGACACTCTCATTGTCAACATTTTAAACATGTTCATTACAAATTTATGCTGACATTCTCGTTGTCATCATTTTAAGCATGTTTATTACAAATTTACACTAACACTCTCGTTGTCAGCGCTTTAATAAATTATAGGCTAAAAAATGTGATAACAACCTATATGGAAGTGGTACTTATCCCATCGTGGGTTAATTATGTGACAACCTATCCCATGTTTCTGGTTACCAATGCAAGCAAGCCTCTCACTGCTTGCTCGACTTCTTTTGACTTAGATCTAGTAACTCACATGGTGTACCCTATTGGGGAATTTGAAATTGATTTTCTTACCCATTTGAATTCTCTTCAGATGTTCTCTTTCTAGAGAACTATTCTTCCTTCTGATGAAGACCTCTTGGAAGCCATGATCAAGGTATGTCCCTCAACATGTATTTCTTCCAATTCGAAGCCATGATCAAGATTACTTTGAGGATGGTTATTTTACTGTGCCAACCTCATTAAAAAATGAAACAAGTTCTTGTGAGGATGGTTCTTTTACTGCGTCAACCTCATTAAAAAATGAAACAAGTCCCTATGAGGATAGTTCTTTCACTGTATCAACCTCATTAAAAAATGAAACAGGTCGTCATGAGCATAGTTCCTTTTCTTGTGTCAAACTCATTAACAAATGAAACAAGGTTCCCTATGAGGATAGTTCTTTTACTTTTTCAACCTCGTTAAAAAATTAGCATAGTTCCTTTTCTTGTGTCAAGCTCGTTAAAAAATGAAACAATATTCCCAATAACAATATTTCTTTTAAAGTGTTAACCTCGTTAAAAAATGAAACAAATCCTCCCCTAATTAAGTTGAGTCTTTCACCTGATCTCGTAAGTGAAGCTTCATTTCATCCGCCTATTAGTAACCAATAGAATACTTAGGCGAATCAAACTAAGCTTTAGGGGGCATGTGCCTATGTCGTTATGTCAGGGGCATGAAAACTTATATCAAGAACAATTACTTTTTTGTTTCAATCTTGTGTAAAAATGAAACCACTCTCAAGCATATTTTTTCTCTGTTTGAAGCTTGTATAAAAATGAAACCTATTTTAATTCCATTTTGGTTATTGTTTTCAAGAATCATTAAACTCATGAAACTCTCGTGCTTCTTTTGCAATCTTTTCATTCTCGTAAAATGTACATGAAAATGTCGAGTTCTTTACATATTTTCCTGCTCATTAATTAAATTAAAAGTCAATGATATGAGTATACTTTTATCAACCTCCTTAAAATTATGAAAAATGAGAAATACTGGAGTTACAATTAAGCTCTTTTATGACTTTTGAAACATGAAAATATTGTTGAGTATGCTTGTTTGTTTCAAGCACGTTAATGAAAATGAAAAATGTCTACTTGATATAAGTTCACCCCTTTTATGGATCATGTGGATTAATTACGAAAAAGGTATACATTGACTAAATCATGGTCAATATAGTTCTATCCTACATTATTTTATGCTTTTAGGGCTTCAGAGACTAAATATATGAACAATGAAATTTCGGATTTTACTTACGTTTTTCTCCAGACTCCTTAAATATGAAAAACACTGAGCTTCACTTTCTCTCGACTTGTTAAAATTTTACGTTCAACGAAATGCATGAGTTTCCTTTTCATGTCTTTTAAAACTCTTTAAATATGAAAACAACATTGAGTTATGCCTTTGTAATGCCCTACTTAATTTTATCATGCAAATTTGATGAGTGTTTAAATTACCTGAAAATATTGACTTATAATTATGAAGAAATATTGGTACATACGTACATTGGTGAAACTGTAAATTTATTACTGATATAAATTTTATTATTGTTATTACTCAATTCCAAAATTGTCTTCTCAAATTTAAATTTGAGAGGATATTGTATCCTTCCATTTTTTCCAATTTAAATATCCATATCCCCAAATATCCTCTCAAATTTACTTGGGAGAAGATATGGTCCTCTCCAATTAATTACCAAATTATATATCCATATCTTATCTCCAAAAATGTCCTCTCAAATTTACTTGGTAGAAGATATGGCCCTCTCCACTTAATTACCAAATTATATATCCATATCTTATCCCCAAAATTTCCTCTCAAATTTACTTGGGAGAAGATATGATCCTCTCCAATTAATTAGCAAATTATATATCCATATCTTATCCCCAAAATGTCCTCTCAAATTTACTTGGGAGAAGATATGGTAGTAGAAGTCAAATGAAAGGACGAGGTCTAGTTATGACATTAATGATAAGTGGTTGAGGTGGATGGGAGAAAGAGGCATAAAAGGGGAGGGATGATGAGAGGAGAGGGGGATCCTTGGTCTTGGTTTTGGTTTTTTGGAGGATTTTGTTTTGGGAGGAAGGTGTAGAAAAGAGAAGGGGGAGAAGGAGGTCATTTGTTTAACTTGGATACACTACATCTGGTTAGACTTGGGCTCGGAGTGCTAGGGAACCTGTGGAGGTTTCCTGGGCTAGGAAATACTTCCTAGTTGGCTGGGAGGCAAATATAGTCCAGTACTCAAGAGGAGCATCCCAACAGAGTCAGGAGCTTAGGAGCATCTCAACTAAGCTATTGGAACATGTATTCCTCTGTTTATTGATTACTTATGTAAGTGGTTGCAATGAAATTCTTACTTATTTAATTTGTGGGAAATAAATTTCAATGGTAAATTATCATCAATTAAATGTTTAGATAGAAATAAGTTATTTCCCATTTTATCCCATTTAAAATTATACAGATTTGGTTTTAGTTAAAGGACCCTAGGATGGGGCCTCACACATGGTATGAGAGCCCAGATTCAAAATTTGGACCCAAGACCCACTAGACCCAAATATCTGCTAAAAGAGTTTATAAACCTCAAGTGAACTTGAATGTCTTTAAGTACTTGACCATCCTCTCAAGTCTCAGATATCACTGTTCCAACCCTAATCACTCCAACATTACCAAGCCTCACACAAGCCTTTCCAATCAAGAGATTGTGTCAATTGATTAGTTTAGGATATTGTTTTGGCCCAATTCCTAATATAAAATGTTCTTTATTAAAATATTATCATCAGGATATACCTGCTCATGTGACATTTGGATCCTTCGTCGAAATAGATCCTGCGATAGATATGGATCCAGGACGACCCCTTAATGGATCTTATTAACTATGTGAGATCTATAATGAATACTATTCAATGAACCACCCCCAAAAATAGAAAATGACCAAAAAACAACATTTAATATAAGCTCCAACTCAGTAACCTAGAGGATAAATAGGTCAGGGAGATGAAACAAATGATTCTTCTTTATATGTAAAATCGTACAGAGGAATCGATCTATATCAGTATATCTGACTGGACGATGTTTACTAAGCTTCTAAAATTTATGCATTATTTGATCTATGAAATGTCGGGAATTTGTTCTATTAGGTCTGTTACTACTTTAATAATTGGGATTTCACTTGTGAGATGCACCATCGTGTCATCCTGCCCAAACTGGTCCTTCGGCCAACTTTCTTGTTGGTATATTGATAGGTTTGTTGTCTATTGCAATGAAGCTGCTAATCCAAGTATTTCCACCCTATGTGAAGTGCTCTTGTTGTGACCATTCAGCAATGTCACTCTAGAAGGAGAAATTGATGCTCTTCTTTGCTCATTCACCTTCAAGCCACGTCTTTTATTTACACTACCATGCCCGCTACCGTGACTAGTCTTCTTCTTGTTTCACTCTTCCAGATTTGCAAAGCCCTCTCACTGCTTAAAGACATACATCTCATCTTATTCATTGTAACGTTATCGCTTTTGTGGATTTGGTTGAATAAAAAATTCTCCACCGATATCATCATCAGATTCTACGGAGGAAATGGAAGGCTCGAAAAGCTCCTCTGTCGCCCTGCCTTCACAGGAGAAATTTTCCAACTAGACTGCATTGGTGCAAAAGTTGCCTTGCCCGCCATCCGAGCTTCTAGTTTTGCAAGTTTTACCGGCAAAGATGGGTCTGATTGATCTGAATTTGAAGAAAAATGCATAAGAATTTCCTCAGACATTGCCAAAAGCAATTGTATTGCCTACCTTTGTCTGCCGTCTCTAGTGCCACTCGTCTATGAAAAACAGAGAACCAAAATACAGATTTTTCTTCCACCTTAACAATTGGAATTGTGAGAATCTGTTGCAATACAAGAAGCCTAAAAGTCCAATGCTGGTATGCTTCCCTTCCATGCCCTCAAAATTTTCATCGTAGGAAGCCTACATGGGGCTTGTAGTCCTAGTCCTCAATTAACAATTAGAGATCAAAACATGTAAAATCAACAGCATAACTCCTGGACCCTTGAGCTTAAGCAGCTAAATGAATGTCTTGACCACTCAGCTTTGAGCTCTCTGCCCTAATATACAGCATGGTGTGCTTGAATACTTTGCTCTCAGAACTCAAATCCGTGCACATAAATGACTTAGCCTCTCTACTTCTTGAACCTCAAAGACCATGTCCATAATTTGGAACCTTCAGCCCAATAGAACGAATGCTGTTGCTTACAAAATCACCCTAGTTGATGTATGTGCACATAATCGTGCTATTCTCATTTTCCCTGGAAATCCAATGCACTAGCTTAATTATGCACATATTTACCAACATTCATTGTTTAATAAGCAAGAAACCTAAAACAAAATATTTCGAGAGAAAAGTAACCTGCTTAATGCAAGAAGTAAATCAAATTTTAAATTCATTCGATGCCCAGAAGAAAAATATCAGCTACAGGATAGGTCATTAATCAAGTCGAAAATCATGACCCCATTTGGACACACAATGAACATAAAATTATAAGAAAATTTGCCACAAAGTTGCATTGATGCTGAGTAAGGCTGCTTAGCCTTTGGGCTTCTTCCTTTGCAGAGTTTAATCTTGATTTTTCCCGCATGAAAATTATGGAATGACTGTGTTGTTCAAAACATCATCTCCATTTATCTTGATTATAATAACATTGAATTTAGGACCCGCTTTTCTAACAAGAGCCTCTGCATAATTTCCTAAACCTCGAGTTGGATCTATAGGTGTAGTTGTTGAGGAAATTTCCTTCCGTCCATTTGAAAGATAAATCTTAGCTTGTACAAACCTTCCAACATCAAAAGGCTCAGGAGCATAATCTGCTTTTGTGGCACCTGAAATAAGTCCTTTCTTGCTTCCTTCCAAAGATATATGATACCATTGAATGCTACACTTGGAAATGTTAGGAACAATCTCAGAACAAGAGATTATTTGCATATGTGAACCTAAAAACTCAACACCCTCTAATTCATATAAATGCTCTTTACCTTGTTCATGTCTTCTGGTAATGGCCAGTTCTTTTCACAACCTATTCACTTCAGTAGACTTTTCCACAAGCTGAAGCTTTAGGCCTTCAAGTTCATGCTCCATGTCATTCACCCTACTTAGTTCATGTAGCATTTTTATTCTACTTGCCTCTTGCATTTCCTTCCTCGTCTCTTCAAAATCTTGCTTCTTTGTACCTTTGCATAGATTTTGTTGTTCCTCTAAGGCTCGTTCAACCAGGAGTGCAGCTAATCTAGCAACTTCAATTTCAGCATGGGCAACAGCCCTTGCCTCTTCAACCATTCTTCTTGCATAATTAGATGCCTATTCACCCCAGACAAGAACGTAAGCTTATGAAAACCCTCGTCCCTTTTTTTTGGTTGGGGAAGGGGTTCGACCCCGGTATCTTTGAAGGTGAAAGCCCCGCTAACAACGTGATCAGGGGCTATTGAAAGTCCATCGAGAATCTTAATATGAGATATGGTCTCCTCACACATTTTCTTGACAAACTCACCCTTGTGACCTATTATGCCTCCAACCTTCTCACTTGGAACATAATAATGGCAAGAAGTTCCTTCAAGCAAGAGCATGATCTAGAGAAGAGGAAAGTCAAAGCTGCTAGAGTAAGGGATAAATATCCTAATAGAATTTTGGTTATTATTGAGAAAGCTGAGAGAAGTGACATCCTGAACATTGAAAAGAAAAAGTACCTTGTTCCTGCTGATTTGATAGTTGGTCAGTTTCTTTATGTCATTCAAAAATGGATTAAACTAAGTGTGGAGAAGGCTATCTTTAATTTTCCTAACAGTGTCCTAATTCCAGCTGTTGCTATAATGTCTTGAATATATGATGAACACAAGGATGAAGATGGATTTCACTATGTGACATATAGTGGTGAAAACACTTTTGGTGACGACGATGTATTCCTTGATGTCACATCTGGTTAAATTTAAACTTCAATATTGAATTCATTGCCTCAAAGTGAGGTTGGGTACCTCTCAACAAAAGAAAAAAATTGTAGGTATTTGAACATTGAATTCCATGCTGTCAGTGTTGTTGGAAATAAAGTTATTAGGTATACTGAAAACACTGTACAATAGTGATTTGTAAATACAAAGACCAAGATGGTATTGTGTATGTGCTTTTTAAAAATGTAAATCTTAGCTTTGTCTAATAATTATTTCATTATAAGTACAAGTCCATATTTCTGTTTGGGTGATTCTATTTGGTGAAGAAGCAAGTAATTGATATATGGTTCAACTTTGCTTGTATATATTACACACAAAATTTATGAAGTCCCAGGAGGAGATTCTTGTCTCTTAAAAAAAATCTCTATCGAAATTAAGTCACAATTATTGACCTAAAAGCTTCTCTCAATTCCATTAGTTTCGATGAGTTAAAAAATTCTGAAAATTATCTGTTAAATACATTTTGAAATTGAGATATGTGTTTTTAAAGTATATAAGTGATATTATTTTTCATTCTCAATTCTGTTAATATCACAAAATGGTATTCTTTAATCCCACAATATTTTAGATTTTGTCTATGAAGCTCGTAAGAATTCACATTTATTTTAGCAACGTAATTTTTCTTCTTTAATCTAATTATTGCATATATATATAGATAGATATATGCATATGCATTCATTGATAATTTCTTAGGAACCTTGCTTCAAGGACACTGCCTCTTCAAGAGGTGAGACCAATTGTTTATATGTCCTATAGGAGATCCCAAGATTCATAAAATGGACATACATGATTTTAAAAACATAATATAAAGGATGGGAAGGAACAACTAATGGCCATAGAAGGAATACATGATTAAAAAGGGTATTATTCACATTAGTATTTAACTTAATTATTTGAATATATTAAACCAAGTTATTAATTAGCCTAATATTAAATTATAGCCATGGTACTAAAGAAAACAATTTGTGTTAGAGCGTGACTTACAAGTACATTACACCAGTACCCTAGCGAGTATCAAGAGAAAATTTGTAAGTTATGTAGAACTCACACATGAGAGGATTGGGTAGATCCTTGGGAATATTCTCAGTACTAATAATGCTTGTTTACGAGCACAGTAAAAGAAAAACTTATAAATATCGTTATACGCATGTATGTGAGTCAGCTAAGAGGGACAAGTCCTAAGATGGATTAATGAGTCTTGCGTATCATACATATATTTGAACAATTCAAAATGGTGAGGACACAAAGAAATAAAGGTCAAGGAGGGTCATCACAGGGACCTCCTACAAATAACCCATTACCTTCACTATAGTTGAGTCCCATATTGCGTTCCCTAGAAGCAATTAATGAGACTTTAAAAGGGCACCAAACAAATGAAGTGGAAGTGGAGCACCCTCCATCAGGGTTAGGAAATATTGAGGGATAAAGAGACTCTAATAGAGGACCTCCAATCAAGGAAACTACCAAGGAGCTCCAAAATATTAAGCTGTCAGAGTTTGTAGGAGGTCATGCCAGTGAACGTGTAGAAGCCTGGTTAGAAGGAATGAGAAGGTGCTTCACACTAAGGGATTATAATTCTAATTCAAAAGCTAAAATAGCAATATTCCAACTTAGAGATAGTGCTCTGAATTGGTGGGGTAACTTATAGCATCAACTACACCTCACTCTGGACACAGTTACTTGGGAGTTATTTGAGGAGGGATTCAAGAAAAAGTACCTACTAGCATACTATGAAGAACAATAGGTAGGAGCCTTCCATACCTTGGTACAGGGAAATAGTACGGTAGAAGAATATGAAATTAGATTCATGGAGTTGGTCAAGTATGTCTCCTACATGGATACTAACCAGCGCCAAGTGGATTGTTTCATCTATGGATTGAACCCTAAGATTAGGGAAATGGTGCGGATGTGGAAACCAACCTCAGTTGCAGAAGTTTTGGAATGGGCTCGTTATGTTGAAGAACACTTAGACTTAAAGGATGGAAAAAAAACCATTTTTCCATGCCAACTAAGGTTTATGGGGAAGGCCCATTGTACCTTCCCCATGGGAGGATGTTTGAGGCCACCACCATATGGAAACAGGGTTGTACTCAGAGCATCGACAGTGGGGATTTCAATGGTTACTAGTGCAACTTTACCCGCAGCTTCAAGGGAGCATGCGAATCAAGGTCATACACGAGGAGAAACCAGTAGGGGCAGGGGTCTCAAGGGAAGGAACTCTTTCCAAAGTACTCCACAACATTCGGTTGAAGGTCTACCACACATCACTTGTTGGGGAAGTGGGGGACCTCATTACCAACGTGACTATCCTGAGTTACAAACTGGTAACAACTGTAGAGAAGGAAAAGCATCAATGGGGGGGGAAAGTAACCAGTATCGAATCTATGCAGTGGTTGATAAACAACAAGTTGAACACCAGTTTTTCATGGTAGAAACCTCAAGTATGATAAAAAAAAAAGTTAAAAATTTGTTTGACTCAAGTGCTACAGATAGCTTCATTTCACTGGTTTCATTAAAAAATGTGGGTTGGCAACTTATGAGCACGATGACTTTAAGCAAGTTGAGATGGCTTCTAGCATAAAACAAGCAGTAGGACCTAGTGTTGACCAATGTCAGGTAAACCTCGGGGTGTGTATAACTAAGTTGAAGGCATACATCACAGCAATGGGGACGTATGATGTAATTATTGGAATGGATTGGATAGAAGCCCATCGAGCTTTGGTAGATTGTTTCAAGAAGAAGTTGATTTGTTTAGATGATTAAGGTAGGCCAATTGAGATTTTTAGAATCAAGAGAGGAGTGTTGCTACGATTCATATCCATGATGAAGGTAAAATGTTTTCTCCGACAAGGTTGCAAGCTATATGTGGTCGAGGTTGTAAGTGACCAGAAAGGACCTGCCCTAGATCAACACCCAATTTTGTCAGAATTCAATGATGGTTTTCCTAAGGAATTGCTTGGATTACCTCCTATAAGGGAAATTGATTTCACAATCGACCTAAAACCTAGTGTAAAACCAATATTTAAGACACCCTATAGGATGACAACTCCAGAACTTTGTGAGTTGCAGACACAGTTAAAAGCAGGGAAAATTTTAAGAACCCCCCCTAAATTTACATGTATAATAAATGGGTGAATCTCCATGGTATATAGGAAAAATGGAAGGTGATTTTATCAATAATATGATATGTATATATAATTTCTTGGCGAATCTCTCACCAAGCATGGCGAATATTTTACTCAATTATAAAATCTTGTGTTTATTGAATACACAAATGAAATCATTGCATTTCTTTA
>APFE030491537.1:59461-75988 GCA_000404065.3 Pinus taeda | reverse complement strand
TTTATTTATATTTTTATTTATTTACCATACCTTTTGAGTAAGTATAAAAAGATGTTTTATTTATTTACCATACCTCCAATTTACTTATATTTTTAATTGTTTACACCCTTGCATGTATATAAGGTGACTTATGGAGTAAATATAAAAAATGTTTTATTTATTTACCATACCTCTCATTTATTTATATTTTTATTAATTTACCATACCTAAATATGGTATTTGGGCCTTTGGCCCATATGATTCACTTAAATAAAACCTATTCTCGAAAATGGGCAAATGGATTCACTTAAATAAAACCTATTCTTGAAAATGGGTGAATGGAAGGTTGTAACTCCTAATTTCAAGGGCTAAATTACCTTTTTTACCCTCTCCCTTAAAATAAGGTGGGCTATTTTAGGTGATTTGTAAAAATGTACTATGATACAAAATATTCGCCCACTAAAAATTTAAAACGCCTTAATTTCGCCAAAGGGCGAACATTCGCCCTAAAATCACCCCTAGTTAAAAGACTCTTAGACTTGGGATTTATCAGACCTAGTATTTCACCTTGGGGTGTACCAGTGATTTTTGTCAAGAAGAAGGATGGTTCCTTAAGGCTATGCATAGATTATAGGGACTTTAATAGAGCCACAATAAAGAATAGGTACCTAATACCTAGAATTTATGACCTATTTGATCAAATGAAGGGAGCAACGATTTTCTCAAAGATTGATCTACGATCTAGATACCACCAATTGAGGATTAAGGAAGTTGACATCACAAAAACTACCTTTCGAACTTAGTTTGGGCACTACGAGTTCATAGTCATTCCATTTGGTTTGACCAATGCACCAACAATATTCATGAGCCTCATGAATGGTGTGTTCAGAAAGTATTTGGACCAATTTGTGCAAGTCTTTTTGGATGACATTCTTGTGTATTCCAAGAATGAAAAGGAGCATGAAACAAACCTAAGGGTTATATTGACTTGCTTAAGGGAAAATCAATTGTATGGAAAATTGTCAAAATGTTCCTTCTTTCAGAAGAAAGTTTATTACCTTGGGCACATCGTTTCAGGAGAAGGGATTTCAGTTGACCCGGAAAAGGTAAAGGCCATAATGGATTCGCCAATACTGAAAAATGATCATGAGGTGCGTATTTTTATGGGGCCAGCAGGGTATTATTAGAGATTTGTGGAAGGGTTTTCAAGGATTGCAAAACCCAACACCACATTACAGTGAAAGAGGGTCAGGTATGAATAGGCAAATGAATGTGACACTGCATTCATAGAACTAAAGAGGTTACTAACTAGTGCACCAATCCTTTGAGTACCAAACATGGAAAAAGACTTCACTATCTACATTGATGCTTCAAAGCAAGGATTGGGAGCAGTATTGATGCAATAAGGTGGAGTAATAGCTTATGCATCTAGAAAATTGAAGAAACATGAAGAGTTGTATGCTACCCATGACTTAGAATTAGCAACAGTGATGTTAGCTTTGAAACTATGGAGACACTACCTCGTTGGGAGAAAATTTGAGTTAAGAACAAATCATCAAATCCTGAATCATCTCTTTACTCAAAGGGATTTGAATGCTAAACAAAGGCAGTGGAGCAGATTCATGAGTGAGTCTGATTTTGAGATCTCATACATTAAGGGAAAGGAGAATGTGGTGGCCAATGCATTAAGCAAGAGACCACAAACCTTCTCCCTAGTAGCCTTAAAGGTACATTTGAGGGAACTTTTATTTGAGAAACTCTTTGAAGATAGTTGGTATCTAAAGGTTATATCAACACTCTAGAGTGGGAAGTAGATAGAACCAAAGTTTGAGGGATATGTCCTTAAACCAAATGGGCTACTAAGTTTTCAAGAGAGAATGTACATACCTAAAGAAGGGGGTATAAGAAGGACCGTCCTCGAAGAGTCACATAGAGAACTCTATTGTGCACATCCTGGAGTGAAGAAGATGTACGCAGAAATGAAGAAACTCTTCTTTTGGGTGGGAATGAAGCATGACATAGTCCAGTTTGTCACCAAATGTCTTGAATGTCAACGAGTGAAGGCTGATCATCGCCATCCAGCAAGACTCCCACAACCACATGACATCCCTATGTCTAAATGGGAGGTAATTTATATGGATTTTGTTGTGGGTTTCCCACTCATGTCACAAAGGAAGAACGTTATATTGGTTATAGTTGATAAATTGACCAAAAGTGTCCATTTCATTCCAGTAAGAGACACTTACATTGTTATTGATGTGGCATGAGTTTTTATAAGTGAAGTTATTCGACTACACAGGTTACCCACGAAGATCGTTTTTGATATAGACTCTCGATTTACATCTCGGTTTTGGACAAGTTTGTAGTCAACACTAGGGACTCAGTTGAACCTAAGCACTACATATCATTCATAAACAGATGCACAAACCAAAAGAGTAAATTAGGTTATGGAAGACATGCTTCAAATGTACGTCATGAATAATCAGACTCAGTGGGAAAGGTACTTACAATTGTTAGAGTTTGCCTATAATAATAGTTACCACAGTTCAATCAGGAAGCCTTTTTATCAAGCTCTATATGGAAGGCCATGTAGTATGTTATTGAGTTGGGAAAAGTTGGAGGACTGAGTAATAGTTGGGTTAGAATTAGTTCAAGAAATGGAGGAACAGGTAAGACATATTCGACAAAGATTAAAAGAGGCACAAGATATAAAAAAGAGTTATGTCGATTAACATAGGATTAATTGCAGCTATGAAGTAAGGGACAAAGTTTTTATTCGTATCCGACCCAACAAAAGCATCATTCGCTTTGGGAAAGGGACGAAGTTTTCACCTCGGTTCGTAGGACCTTTTAGGATCAAGGAGAAGATTGGACTAGTTGCATATTGTCTTGTACTGCTACCCCACTTGCATAAAACTCATGATGTTTTTCATGTATCTATTTTACGACATTATGTTTATGATGAATATCACAAACTGGATTGAAGGGAATTGCAGGTCTTGGACATGGGAACCATAGTGGTCGAACCATTACGCATATTGGACCGTAGGGTTCGACAACTCAGGCGTCGCATGGTGGACCAGGTTAAGGTCCAATGGAACAAGTATAGCCCAGGATTTTCTACCTAGGAGGATGTAGAGACTATACATCATGACTACCCCTCACGTTTTGAGCATCTGGGATGCCCATTTTGACTTAGGTAGCTACTTATGCTAAGGCTCTATTTTGCAGTTCTATGTTATTTATTTATGAACACTATGTAATATTGATGCATTTAGTTGGACATATGAAACTATTTATATAAATCATTAGATGGATTAGGTATTGATGATGGAAATGTTTGATGTATGACCTAATGTATGACTTACTTGGTTATGATTTATCTAGTGCGTGACTTATTAGAGTTATTGTTGTTTCATGTATGGATTAATTGGATATGATTTATCTAATGAAGGAATTAGTGAAATTATGATTTATATAATGTAAGATTGATTTCCAGTATGAAATACAAAATCGACATGTGGATACTAGACTTAATAACATGATGTTTAAAATCACTTATCTATATATATATTTTGTTGTTATATATATGCATGAATGAGAACTAACCTGGAGATTGGAAAGAACTATATGATAACCAAGATCTACTCTTCCATTGGGGAAGGTCGAGACATCTAATGAAGAAAGGTATGATGTACATCATTCTATTACATTTTGTATCCACTTGATATGAACTCTTATGACATGGGTAAAATGTAAATGGGAGGTGACAAGACTACCTGACTCGATTATTCGATGACAAGTATCCAATCAACATTGTAGTGTGGTCCATATTAGGGTGTTGACCCTCGTTGGAGGTATTTCCCACCATGTAACATCCAAACCTAGAATCGTGGGAGGGCAGTGATGGACATGCTCCCCCTAGACGTGTGATGATGATTTCCAGTTGCCTGCTGGGGAAGTTAGGCCGATATAGTCGACGCTTCCACCATATTAGTTTTATTAGTGGTTAGATTGGTATAGCCGATGCCACAGTATATAGCAGCAAAGGATGGATAGGGTGGGAATGGAAGTAGGTTAGGAAGGATAGGAGGATATAGATTAGTTGGAGACTCTTGATGGGACGTGATATCATTGTCTGACTTATCAAATCTTAATACTATAACTCTCTTGATATCTTGTTATGCCTTATTGTCAAACTGCTTCAAACTCCTTGTATCTTTTCACTCTAACTTTGGCAAGAATGTTTCTGAAGGAGGGGTGTATGTAATGCCCTAGTTAATCTTATCATGAAAATTTCATTAGTGTTTAAATTACCTAAAAATATTGACTTATAATTATCAAGAAATATTGGTACATACCTACATTGGTGAAACTGTAAATTTATTACTAATATAAATTTTATTATTGTTATTCCTCAATTCCCAACTTGTCTTCTCAAATTTAAATTTTATATGATATGGTCTCCTTCCATTTATTTCAATTTAAATATCCATATTCCCAAAATGTCCTGTCAAATTTACTTGGGTGAAGATACGGTCCTCTCTAATTAATTACAAAATTATATATCCATATCTTATCCCCAAAAATTTCCTCTCAAATTTACCTGGGAGAAGATATGGTCCTCTCCAATCAATTACCAAATTATATATCCATATCTTATCCCCAAAATGTCTTCTCAAATTTACTTGGGAGAAGATATGATCCTCTCCAATTAATTAGCAAATTATATATCCATATCTTATCCCTAAAATGTCCTCTCAAATTTACTTGGGAGAAGATATGGTAGAAAAAGTCAAATGAAAGGATGAGGGGGTAGTTATGACATTAATGATAGGTGGTTGAGGTGGATGGGAGAAAGAGGCATAAAAGGGGGAGTATGATGAGAGGAGAGGGGGATCCTTGGTCTTAGTTTTGGTTGTGGTTTTCTGGAGGATTTTAGGTGGAGAAAAGAGAAGGGAGAGAAGGAGAGTATTTGTTTAACTTGGAGACACTACATTTGGTTGGACTTGGGCTCAGAGGCCTAGGGAAATTGTGGAGGTTTCCTTGGCTAGGAAATACTTCCTAGTTGGTTGGGAGGCAAATCCAGTTGGGTAGTCAAGAGGAGAATCCTAGCAGAGTCAGGAGCTTAGGAGCATCTCAACTAAGTTATTGGAATAGATATTCTTCTGTTTATTGATTACTTATGTAAGTGGTTGCAATGAAATTCGTACATATTTAATTTTTGGGAAATAAATTATAATGGTAAATTATCACCAATTAAATGTTTAGATAGAAATAAGTTATTTCCCACTTTATCCTATTTAAAATTAGACAAATTTAGTTTTA
This sequence comes from Pinus taeda, assembly GCA_000404065.3. Classification (NCBI taxonomy): domain Eukaryota; kingdom Viridiplantae; phylum Streptophyta; class Pinopsida; order Pinales; family Pinaceae; genus Pinus; species Pinus taeda. The sequence continues at coordinate 70,681 of APFE030491537.1, read as the reverse complement.
GTTAGAGGACCCTAGGATGGAGCCTCACACCCTTTGTTGGACTCGTCAAACATAAATGTGTAGGAATTGTCAATCATTACGAGACCGACCCACTCATTCCTAGGACTCGTTAAAAATACTCTAAAGGACTCATTTGAAGGATGAACTTAGAGGATAATCACATGTTATCATCCTCAATCTTGAGTAAAAATAAAGAGGTACTTCCCAGTAATGGTGGGGGGAGTTGGGAAAGAACATTTTTTTTGTATTGTAATAAGGAAATATGTTGCTCTTGAATATGAGAGCCTATCACCTTTGTGTCTGGGATTGGAAATCCATTCTCCTCTTAATTGTTCATACCTCATTTAAAGTCTTCAGTCTAGTTTCTACTCCTATTTCTAAGTAAAAATTTTCCAAGTCGAAATTTCGTGTCACTAATATGTTCAAGAGAAGTCCAACCTAAGTCAAAATTACCTTGCAAATCCTAACCTTCAATGATGTTAGTCATCCTAGATTCAGTCCTAAATTAGTTCAGTTTTTTCTTCAAAACTAGACATGGGTTTCTTGTTTTAGGCCCTCCTACAATGGGTCACTTCCTGTCGATGTTAGTTCATTATCCAAAAAGTTGACTTAGAAACCCCCTTTCGATACCTTGGAGTCTACATGCCTCAATGGAAGGTTTCTTTCTTTTGACGATAGGTTCTCACAATTGGCCTTCGATCAAATCATTCATTGAGTGTTAAATTTCAAAACATTTAATCACACTTCATAGATTGTACTGGGGTACCTTGAGGATCATTTTCATTATTGGTGGTTTCTCTTGCACCCGTTAATGGTTCGCATCGTTGAACAATAATGAGGTGGTTTCTACCATTTTCAACTTCAAGACATTTACTCACATAGTTAGATTCATACATTGAGAAATGGATATCAAGACCCTAGATTTAGTTTCATCCACCCAGGCTGCATGGGGTTACTAAATATTCATGACTGTAAACATAGATCCATTCATGGTTGTGTCCATACTATGTATTCTGTTGACATGGATCTTTAGATGTATTTCCATTTTTATTTTTTGAGATACTTGTACTCTAAGGGTATGCCTACCTTAGTGATGTTTATATGAAAACATGATATGGTAATCCGTGATGTTTTGTTTCAGGTCTTCAACTAATTGGTGTATGATCTAAACCTTTGATATGATAAAGTACTTCAGTCATCAAACATATTTTTTGGCTTTGCACTTTAGGGTGGAATCTGTCACACTAAATTTTTTCACCATGAATGTCGATTCAGATCTCTCGCCATTTGATGAGTGTCTCAAGTGAATCCCCTATGAAGCTTGAATTAAAAGAATACCAGGGAAAAAATGAATTTTGGGTTTCACTGCATAAAAACCATTTTTGAGTATCTACGTAGTTTTCCTAGCCATTACTCGTGCATGTGCAATTTTTACCATTGTGTCCTATGAAATTTTGTGCACTGTCTTCCACTATAAATTGTGTAATCCTATTCATGCAAGTAAAAATAAAAAAAGAAAATTCTAGAAACTTTGATGGAGGAATCTTATCCAAATTAGAAACCTTGAACTACTACATTCATGTGCCTCATCCCTTGGTTCATGGAACTAATATCCTCCTCTTAAGCATCATATCCCTTGAGAAGAGGAACTAGAAAATTCCTCCTCTTTCCTAGAAATTGAGCATAAGACTAGAGGAAGGAAGGAGACTTGTATTTGTAAACTTATGCTGCTAATTTTGGGTCTGAAGAACTTGTCATCAAGGGAAGGAACGAAGCCCATTAGAAGAGGCTTGTGACATCAAGGCAACCAGGTTGTAAGCTTGTTATCATTTTAATTTAATACAAAGTAGTTGTTCTTTCCTAATTGTGCCTATTTTGATGTTATTTGTGAGATTCCTTGATCACTCATGTGGTTTATAATTGATTATTGATTCAAATATATGTTGTATGTTAAGGTAGAGATTTCATTTAACTTTTATTTTATATGAGAGATGCTTTGATCCATTTGAGTGTTTTTGTCTATGCATATCTCTTTTGGAGAATCATGGAGACGATGTGGAAAGCATTGGGAAAGACTCTAAGGCATTGAGGAAAAGTTCGTTGTGGAAAGAATTGAAAGGAATTCTAAAAGAATATTGCTAATAGGTAAGTGGCTCTTTGCATACTGCATGTTTCATGTTTTAGTTAAAAGCTAAGGAAAGGTATTAATTATTTTGATGTTTGCTACTAGGTTTTGTTGGAATCTAGGGAGATCCTTCTTGTTCGCAAGAAGTGATTTGTTCGCTTAACATGGTGTCCAACATGAATCAATTTCAGTTTTCATATTTCAATATGAGTCAATCTCTGAAATAGTGTAGGCAATATGTTTTTAGTTTGCAAATGCAACTACAGACTACAGGTTGATGAACTAACACCATGCCTAACATATTCAAGGCACTTGTCTACAGGTACTCTACATCCCAAAAGGGGAAGTAGTTTGTAGTTGGAATTAATGTTGTATCTTTTTCTTGTCAAAGAAAGGCTACAATTGTTTTTCAAAATTTTCTAATTAATTTCCTAGCCAAATTCTTGGGCATATGCAAATGTCTGTGATGAAAAGTTTTTATAAGTTTTTAGGCTATTTTAAATATAATTTTAATTTTAAATAAATTTATTTTTTATAAAAATTTAATATTATATTTTATATAATAGTTTATTTAGGAACCAATCTCCAAGTTAAATAAAGGTCGAATGTACACCAAACAATTTACACCAAGTCTCAATCCAAGTCAGCCCCAATCTCTTAAGTACAAGAACCACATTTGTTACCTTGTATTAGGGGGGTAGAAATTAAAATCAATAAGTCAAATCAATAGGAAGCTACCAAGTTATATTATAAAATAAATAATTTAGAATTACTCGACATATGTGAAATGAAAATCGATGGTTTGGGGGGGGTTTCTTATCTGAATTTTAACCTACTCCCCCGCCCCCTGTAAAGTTGTTTCATTTTTATCATCTTTTACACATATTCCCATCTCATGTATTGTGTACCCCCCCTCCTAAGCCATTTACCACCTACTACTACGCCCCCTCCAAGAAAAAACATCGTTGTCATATCGTTTACCATATTGATTTAAATGTGAGGTGGGGAATGTGAAGGTGATAATGGAGGGAAGCTTTTTATAGCTCTATTTTTGTGGAGTGGGCTTATGGGTGAAATATTGAATTAAGAGGAGGATAAGTCAACCACTGAAATATATCTTCTTGTAGGTAAAATGAGGATACATGTTCCAGAAGTACATTTTAGTACAAATCATGGAGTTTCCAATGTTACAAAGAAATCTTTCCTCCCTGTGGAATAATTTTACAGAGGTGAAAATAAAATTTTACACAACAGACAAATAAATGTTTTATGCTATGAGGAAAGGAATGGTAAAGTGGAAAATGCATGTGAAAAATGAGAGTTATTTATGAAGTTCCATTTATTCATAAATATACCAAAAGTGGGAAAAATTAAATTTGAAAATAGTGGATGATTTGGGTAAATTTCATTTGTGAAATTTATAAACAAATAAATGCTACAATCGAGAAGTATTACAAGACATGGTTTTCAAACTCATGGATGGTTTTAAAGAGAGAAGTTATTTAGGGAAATATTTTGGGATTTGATTTATGAAATTCATGAAGAAAAGAACAATTTTAGGCGTCAAAACAAGACATGGTTTTTTGTTGAAGACATGGTTTTTCAAAACCACAGGCAAGAATTCATAGAAAAATGAGAATTATTTATGAAGTTTCATTTATTCATAAATATGAAAATAGTGGATGATTTGGGTAAATTGTTGTAAATTTCATTTGCAAAATTCATAAACAAATAAATGCTACAATGAAGAAGTATTACAAGATTTGGTTTTCAAAACCATGGATGGTTTTACAGAGAAAAGATTATTTAAGGAAATGTTTTGGGATTTGATTTATGAAATTCATGAAGAAAAGAACACTTTTATAGGTCAAAACAAGACATGGTTTTCTATTGAAGACATGGTTTTTCAAAAGCACAAGCACGAATTATTTTTCGTATGGAGATATAAAAATATGGCTTTATAATTTTTTTATAAATATTTTTATCGAAATATATTATTCCCAAAAACTTAAATTAATATTTTTGAAAACTAAAGAGTGACAAAAAATAAATGGTTTCCAAATCATTTTGAAATTTTACGACAATGATTAAGCACCTAAAAGATCATTAATTGAATTATCAGAGGATTTTATCAAAGAACACAAGATTAATCAATTCTATAAAAATGATCAATCAACCAAGTTGTGGGCATATTAACTGATTTTTCGAGAGCATCTTCAACAACCTCTAGATTCTAAGGAAAAAGATCAATAGGCTGAGGAATAGGAAGATTTGTGACAAAAAAATGAGAAACTAATTTGAATAATAGAGGCAATCAATCAACAATGAGTGAGCCAATTCCCATATTTGGAGGCACAAGATTTTCAATCAGCTCTAGATTTCCTACAATTATTTAGAGATTATTTTTATTTTTAGTGAATTTTTAAGTGTTTTATTCCATGAAGCTATACATAGTCATCTCGATGTAATGTTCTCTATATTGTATGATTTTGAATGTAAAAGGGTTAGATTTTGATGCCAAAATCCCACCACTTTTGTAACGATTTCTATTGCAGAATGTTTAACTAAAGGTTTATGGCTTTAGTTTCGAGACATAATTTGTTTGTCATGTATGCCTTTCCCTGTGATTTCATAATCTATTTCTGCATATGTTTAAGGTAATATGTAAGCATTAGAAAAGGCTAAGTTAAGTATTAACTTCCATGATATCCCATTGTAAAGTTATCATCATTATGGACACTAGTTAATTGAATAGTCTCCATAAATTAGTACCTTTGAATCATTAAATTATTACAATATGTTTTCCCTTAAACATATAAATGTGGGTTACAAAGATTCACCTATACTAATCTATTCTTATTAGATGATTTAGTATTTAGGATGCATAATTAATGATCTAATTTCTCTTATATTCCTCTACCAAACTCCTTAAAGCTATGTTATTATGTTGGAGCTCGATGTTGGTACCTTATAAAACCTCAGCAAGAGAGGACTTCATTTTTTAGAAGAGATTGGATACTCATTAGCAACCACATATACAAATCATAGATCTGGCCATTATTCTTCATAGACCACTATCGAGTGACAATTAACAACATTAAAAAGCTCTGTAACACTTGAGGGAGACCCCTCTGGTTCAAGGGTCAGCTTGAACCTAAAGTTTGGTCGAGTTGGTATCTTTGTGCAGTTTCGCATCCAAGAAATTCCTTCAAGAAACATATACAACAGTTACAGTTCATGCGAATCAATGCTCACAAGAATTGGTTTCCCTTGTCAAATATAGGTCAATATTTTCCATACAATGACTAACATATTCCTCTAAATTCTAATATGAATTGAACTAATTGTAGAAATGTTCCAAAAATATTGATTATTGTCAAGAGAAGGGAAAAAGTATACTATTGGCTTGCAAGTGAGTGATCTTTGTACCCAATTAAGTGCAGAATGTAGTATTGAACAATTACCTAGTACCAAATTGTCCATCCATGTGCCAAATTGTGAAAGAGACCTGTCACAACTAAGGTATTTATATTTTCATATCAAGTCCCCCTAATAAATATACAACCATATTTCAATGTTAGCAACAGAATATAATTTTTTCTTAAACATCTGTCTAAATCAACCAAAGAATTATGAAAATGAGCCTAATCCATTATTATTTACCTCCATTCATATTTTGGCCATGGGACAAACATAATGATAGTTATGGATACCAAAAAGATAAAAATGAGGAAAACTAATTGTGGAAGATGGTGGAAATAGGTATAAAAAATAGGCCAAAAACCAAGTCTCAACATCTCCCCCATGCCAATGCGTTTTTATGTCCTCATGCAACAAAAAACAATTGTTTAGTCTATCAAAATTTGTGTACTATCCACTATTTATATGCCTATTGCACTAACCAAAATTTCTAGGGAGGCTTCAAGAGGCTATCTAAATTGAGAGGCATTCCATAAATCTTAACAAAGATGATGGCTGGAAGTTGAGTAAAAGCTGGACTCCAGCCCTCTCCCTATGATTCTCTTGTCTCTTCCCCATTTCTTTCTTTTTATTTTTTCTTTCCTCTCCCCTCTTTTTTGGTTATCTTCGTTTTAATTAATTCTTGGGCTTCTTAATATTTTTTATTTTTCTATATTATATTATTCCCCCCCCATCCCACTTTTTAATAAATTATGTGCTCCTTGTGTTTTCCTTATCTTTTTTTTTTTTTAAGTATTTAAAAACTTCTAACATAGGTTTTTATAACTTAAACCCTCTTATTAATTTATGGAGTATTCTTAATAATAGTTTATAATATCAATATCCCTCATAGAATATTTTTACACTTATGCTTAACCTCTTTATACCCTTTTCATTTTAATTTTAATTATATAACTATAATTTATTATGATTTAATATTATATCCTAACAACTATTTTTATTTAAATCTTATTCTTAATCCCCTTATTAATTTTCCTAACTATATTATTATTATTTATACTCCTATAACCAATTTTATAACTATATTTATAATATTTTATTAAACTTACAACTAATAAGTATTAAATAATTCCTTTCTAGGATTTTTAGTTACCTAATCCCAAATGGCTAGTTCTCCATGACTAATTTTCAACAGCTAGTTTTTACCTTGGAAAATGATGTATCCTTACTATTTATTCATGAAGATTGTATGATTTTTTCCACATTGTCCTGAGGATGAACCACATTAGTTGGTTAAAAACGTTGACCAAATCCTGAAAATGTGATTAATATGAAAGACAGTTATCTAGGTTTATTCTTATTTATCATTTTCCCATGCCTAAATTGAATTTCATTTATAGGAAAATAAGTGATGAAATAAGTGGGAAAAGGCTCCAGTTATATGTTTTTCACAAGCTGAGGAGGTCCATTATTAGGATTAGATATAGGTTGTGTAAGGAGTTGTGTTAGACTTGGAGGATTTGAGTTAAATTATTGTTACACTTGTTGTGAAGGTTGATTGACACTTTGAGGTAGTGGAAATGGCTATTGTGGTTGTGGTAATGGCAATGAAAGTTGTTGTAGTGTGGGATAGGGTAGATTATACCCTTGCTGGAACTATGGAACATTAGGTTTCGACTCTGGTGGGTATTGTGGTTGGTAATTGGGATATGTCGACTCTGGAAATTGGGATGGATAGACATTCCCATAAGGATTTTATCTCCATGCTTGACTCCATGATGAATTTTGAGGTGATTGAGTTGACCAAGGGGGACAAGATGTTTGAGGATTCCAATTTTGGTACTAGGGATAAGGTTGCATATTCATATCTTGATAAGAATTGAGATTGGGTGCCCTCCATGGTGGTCTTCTAAAAGGTTGAGAAGGTTCACTTGTTTCAGCCCATCCTTTATAGATAGCTTGTAACTCTGGTAAGGAAGGGAATTTTTTAGTTCGGTGATCATGTGTATAGATTCCAAAAACCACTAGGGAATTTATAGGGCACTCTCTTCCGACATGTTTCTTTCTTCACTTAGGATAGAACATGGCCGAAGAAACCTTTTCTTCTTCCTTCTTTTTCTTAATCTTAAGAGTGTCCAATTGTTCACTAAATCTGTTCAAAATATCTATTTTAAAATTTTCTAAATGATTCCCCAATTCTGTTCAAGTAAATCCCCCTTGAATTGATTTAGCAATCCTAGTTACATAGTCTCTTGTACTATCTTGAATTATTCTCCCTGCTTTGGCCTGACTTCTAGAATATGTTCTACAAAGCTCAACTATCTCAGTAAAATGTTTCTTGAAAATGTCTCTTGAACTTAAGAGGTTTAATGTTTTGATACAATTTTCCCTTAACCCCTTTAATAAGACATTCCAATAGCTTTTTCGTGTAGATTTCCTATTCAAGACTTATGAAATTTATAGATGAATCTTTCCAGATACTCCTCTAAAATCTCATCTTCCATATTTTGCATCCTAAAAATGTCATTGATGTCTCTACTTTTACAATGATCTTGGTATTGTTTAAGAAAGTCATATTTCATTTCATCCCATGAAAATATGGTATTCCCCCAGGCTCATAAACCACCTTAAGGGTTGAATATTTCAAAATGGAAAGGAATAGTTTGAGTTTGTGTGCATCATCATGATAATTATAGCTTCTACAGAGAATATCAAACTCAAACAAAAAATAACCATGGCCTTTTGAAGACATACCATGAAAAAGTTGAAGAGATGCGAAAGGTGTGTTCTTCATAGTAATATTCCTTGTGTCATCTAAGATTGCAAATACAAATGTAGTCTTTGTTTCATCCTATGTTCATTTTCATCAGGTCCACCCCTAGGTTGTTGGGTTGTGTTATATTCTTTCCACGACTAACCGACGTAGTTAACCAGGGGGGTAGAGGGGGGGCAGAGCCCCCCCTTCGTTGCACTGATTGCATAGCTGAAGGGTCACAGGGGATTTGAGGGATGTAGGTAACTCCACTTTGTGGGGTCCAGCGCAATGCCTCGGAAAATTTTGGTTTTGGAACCCATGTTAGGTTGGGCAAACCCACCTATGGTTTTGTGCATGATTTTCACACATGTTTTTGGACGCGATGGGTTTCAGTCCATGGTATTGGATGCTTTGGCATGTATAAATATGCATTATGAAATTGAAATAAAATGATGAAAAATCAAGCTGGTAGTCCTAGTTTTGGGATCCAGGGGAAATCTCTGTGTATGTGTGTTTTATGTGTTATTCTCTCACATTGTTTATTTTCTTTGTTTTAGAATTCATATGCAGGTAATTTCTATATAGGGTTAAAACCTACATTTGGTATCAGAGCTGTTTTGGATTCAGAAGGACGCCTTTGTTGCTGAAGGGTTTTGCTCGGGCCTGTGGTAGACCCTGTTCAGTGGGAGATCTGTGTGAGATTGATTCTGGTGGTGAAAGAAGATGCCGAGCATTGGAAAGATAGAGATAGAGAAATTTATTGGTCAGAGTTTTAAGTTGTGGAAACTCAAGATGGAGGATCTGTTGGTGGATAAAGATCAGTAGATCGTGGTAGATCCGGGTACTAAACCAATAGGAGTGTTCAATGAAGAATGGAAGAAGTTGGATCGGAAGGCAAAGAGCACAATACGATTGTGTGTCTCAGATTCATTATTACTGAATGTATCAGGGGAAGCTACGACGAAGGCTTTGTGGGACAAGTTAGGGACTTTGTAGAAATCTAAGTCTCTGGTGAATAAATTGTTCTGTAGAAAAAGTTGTATAACCTGAGGATGAAAGATGGAGACTCGGTGATAGAGCATCTGAATGCATTTAATACTGTGGTAAGTCAGTTAGCATCTATTGATATTAAAATTTCAGATGAAGATAAGTGCATCAGTTTGTTGTGTTCTCTACCAGATTCGTGGGATTGTCTGGTTATTGCAATAGGTAGCAATGCAACTGCCTTGCAGTGTGATGAAATAGTCTCATCCTTGTTGATGGAGGAGACCAGACAAAAAAATATGGAGAGCCAGAATGGTGATGCCTTGTTTGTACGAGGACGATCGCAAGAGCATAAACAAAAATAATTAATCGAGTGGGAGATTTGGTGCAGGGTAAAACCCACACATACCCACAGTATGCAAGAATCTGCATAAATGCATCTGTCCCATGTGTTTGACCCTTCAAAGGAGCCAAAACTTCAGTACATAAAATGGTTAAGGCCCTCTTATACACAGTTCCTTTGTATTGGAACCAATCACCCCGCCTGAAACCTCCTATCAGAACTATATTAACCCTCCTATCAAAGCATACCACAAATCTTCTTTGTCAGGACTTTAAAACCCATCTAAACCTTAGTTAAGCCTTTTTAAAAACCCCTCGCTGCATATATATATATATATATTATATATATATATATTATAATATATATATATATATATATAATATAATATATATTATATAACCACCCTCCTAAAGCATTGGTTAATATATATTTCACACATAAAAACCTTCATTTGGTGCAATTTCCTTATAAAACATTTACAGGAAAACTATGCAAACATGCTCTTTTCCCGCTTTTATATGGCTTCTACATAGATTATGAGGCTATACCTCTATCGCAATTGGCTATTGGCACTTTCGCTGGTCATACTCACATTTATGCCTCATCCCTTCTCTCACTCTGATATGCGACTCTCCCTTTAAAACTGGGAAATACACTATCAGTGCTTAATTCTTCACTTCCTCGTTTACAAAGGAAAACTCCACCTGAACACATATAACGGACTTCAAATTCATTAAAACCGTGAATATATTTATCATCGAGTCTGCCTCCTTCGAGCCTTTCCGCTTATAACTTCCGATCTCTGCCAGCAATGATATGCGATGGCTGATTAAATCATGACCGTCGATCGCAATCCAATGGTCAACGATTTATTGCACGATCGCTATCACTTGGTCATGGCACTTATCCCTTCCACTTAAAACTGATGATAATACGATTAGTGATTAGATCTGGATTGTCGATCTAAATCTTGATCTGATGGTCCACGATTAATTGGATGATCGCTATCGCTATAATACAATGGCCCGACCCGATGACTTAAAAAGCGTTCCACCGATGTGATTAAATCCCAGCCGTTGATCTGAAAGATCCAACTGCTACTAGAACTGATACTTTATTCCTTCGCTTGTCCCTTTTTACTTATTTTTTACATTTTTTCCTCAATTTTTCTGTGCTTTTCTCCTCTTCGAAGGTTTCGGCCTTCCTGCTAGTTTAACGCACAATTCCTCCTGAGCTTGGCTTTAATATTCTCATATGGATACAATGATCCATTGTGATCCTCCAAAGCACTCTTCTCCACTGTATAACTCTTAAAACTCTGCCTTCTACTTCCATTGCTCAGCTACCTCTGAGATTCTACTCTTCTGTGAAATATCACTTCAATTTCACTATAGGGCTTCACTCTTTCCCTCAATTTGATTCAAGGATCCTTTTACGATTCCTCTGAATCAACTCCATCCCACTGCGCCCTTCAGAATTCTACCTGTAACCTGTTGTAGAGCCTACGAATTCAAGTAATTCATTCATGAATGTACTCTTCAAACACTAAAATAGTTAGGAACAAACTCTGTATATATATATCTATATATCTAT
>APFE030491537.1:16123-59441 GCA_000404065.3 Pinus taeda | reverse complement strand
ATTACATTTGAGACCTCTTTGTCTCGCATAGGCCTAGTCTTTTGCTATCAGTGCCCTCTTTTTATTTGACTCTGCTCGTATGCTTATATATATGCGAGGAGTTCTATTGAACTATCCTGGTTTGATTCCTATATCTACTGAGCCAACTCCTAAATCCTCTATCCACTATGTTCACTTCAATTAATTCCTAAAAGCTCTCTCTCATCCTTGAATCATGCAATTGTGTAAGAGTTATAGTTGACTTTGGACTCTTTTGGCATTACTGCCCATTCATGTTCTCATTTATTCGAGAGCACTTACAATTTCCTCCCATTATCTAATTAAATCTCTAAAAGGCCTAAATTTCATTAACTTGAGACTTAGGAAAACTACTTCCTAAAAATACATGACCCCCCTATGTCTACTTAATTACAATGATTTCCTCTTGGGTTTAATGCTCCTGCATCAGACTCCCAAGGTAGAAAATATTCATGATCTCCTGATCATGTGTCTTCTGGTCTTTGTCTTCCTGGATCCCACACTTTGTTCTGTAACTGTCCACATGCTTTGTTCCCTTGTTCCTGCTGTACTTCTGTTGTCTATTGCTCCATTTTATTCTTCTTGTCAATCAGGTTCAAGTTCTGATTGATCTTGCTTGCTACTGCTACCATTTCCCTCCATTTGAACTGCTTCATCATCAGTTGCCACATTTCTTCAATCTCTATCTCCAATACATCTTTGGATTGGTCCATCTTCTGCTTCGTATTTCTACCTCCTTCTCTTTGTTTCAGGTTGTTGTTGTTGTCCACTAATTCCTTAAACTGCTGCTGGTTATTTTCTCTTTGTAGTTGTTGGTTTACGTTTTTTTATTCTATTGCACTTGCTCCAACTTTTTCCTTGCTTGTTATGACTTATATGCAAAATCTTGCTTTGCATGCTTCAACCTTTGCCTTGGTTGCTTTGCTGACTGCCTCCCTATCATCCTTACCCTCTTTCATGATTGAATCATGACTGTTCAACGCTTTCTCCAGAAAATTAATTTCTCTATTCCATAGATTGAGTTCTTCCATAGAATTCTTTTCTTTCACTTTTATTTGGTCATTCACTTGTGCCAAATCTCCTCCAGCAATTGTAACAAAAATTGTACTCATAAAACACTTGTTAAAATCAGAAACATAAGGTTGTTGTGCCTTCTCTCCATTTGGAAACGATTTAGTTTGCTTCTCTATTTATTTCTCCTTTGTCAGCACATCAGTATGTTGATTTGAACTCTCCAGAAAATTCATGAGCCTATCCATTAGTCCTACTTCCACATCATTTTATTCAATGATATCTTCCTTCTCTTATTCACTGTAGTGAATTCCTTCTCTTGCAGTGTCAATCTACTGAACTTTCATATCCATCTCCTTTTCCTTATGACTGTCATTCATGCCAATGTTTTTGTCTTCCCTTTTCAGCAGTCTATCTTGAACATCTATTCTCTGTTTTTCTAACTCCCTTCTTTGAAAATCTGATTTTCTATCTAACTTAACAACTTCAATTGGAGTATATTTTGTAAATTTTACACAATTATCCATACCTTCCTTTGTTATGGATAGATCATTAGATGTTTTTCTCCCTTTGCTAAGTCCTTTTCATAGAATTCTTCTTCCTTAACATCTTTCAGTAGATGTTCTTCTTCTTTAGTACATTTTGCCTTGTTGTCCCTCTGTAACTCTTCTCCCAGAGTTATGCTTGTCTCATCATATTTATTAACATTCTCCTGCATTTGTTTTTCATTAATAACATTAATCAAACTCATTTGATTACCTTTTTGAGATAGTATTCCTTCATTCTCCATCAGAATAAGATCTTGATTCCTCATCTCCATGAAAGCTTCTATAGACTCATCCATAGACCTTTTCTTCTGTATGCAGTCAAATTTATCCTCTTCTGAAAATTTTTCTTTGTCACCTTTTATTTCTAGAGCCTCATCTCCTCTGGAAATATTTTCAAAAGGCTTCTTTTCTCCTGCAATATCTGCCACCATACACAAACTATCAGTTTTAAAATTATAAGACCCTATGGTCCCACTTGATGGTTTAGCCATCATATCTGCTTGTTGTTCTAAATCATTCATATGATTAAGAAATTCTTTGATAGTCTCCTCTTCAATCTCTTCAAGCCCTTCACTTGGTTGCTTGATATCTTCCTCCAACTGCATATGAGACCTATCTATCTCATCTTTTTCCAAAACAAAATTTAGATTATGCTTGTCTTCTTTCTCCTTTATGACAATATCAACCAATTATCCTTCTTTACATGTTTCACCTACAGACATACACAAATTTTCAGATTTAAAACCATGTGACCCCTTGGCCTCACTTGAAGTTTTAATCTTCAAGTCTTCATCTTCACTTTCTCCCAGAATTTATCCCTGTTCTGGTTCACAAATGGACTCTTCCATTTCTAAATCAACTTCCTTGAGCTTTCCCTTCAGCCACTTTACTTGCTTTTGTTGTAGCCTTCTCTGCATCTCATGCCATTCCACTAGATTCTTCCTCAAGACCAAACCTAGTCTCTAGTTTTCCTCTGGTGTTCTTCTTGATGAATCGAGTTTTTCTTTTAACTCTGAAATCTCTTTGTCAATTTCCTCTTGACTCATCCTCTTGCCATTTTCCTTGGCATTCTTCTTCTCATATCCTCTACTATGGCTTCTCTCTAAACTTTTGTTATGACTATTAGTAGTCATCTTCTTCTCTTATTTCTTCATGAGCTTCTCACTTATCTACAACAAGCCTCTACTACAGCTAGTCCTCCTGGCTTCAATCTTACCTCACTAAGCTCTCCTCAGTTAGTATTTTGGTAAGCATAGGTCCTCTGTCTAGAACGTCCTCTTGAGCAACACCTTTGCTCCTTCTAGGCTTCTGCAATCTCTCACTCTCTTGAGAACACTTCAGCTATCCTCTCTGTCCAATTTCTTGTTGGATTCTTCAGGTTCATTGCCACTTCTTCTTCAAAGTATTTTCCTTACTTTGTCTTCAAGAACTCATCTGGTTTTCCTCTCATAGCTTCTCTTGCTGTCACCTGTGCATTAGTATAAAAACACAAATTCTCAATTTAAAACATGACATATTACCTCACCTTCAAGATCTCAACATGATCTTGTTTCACCATTCCACTTTTACTTTGAATGGATTTCCCTTTGTCTTGTTTCTAAGTCCTCTTTCCTTCAGAACTTTCATTAAGAAATCTTGCTTTCTCTTTCCTTCAAGGAATCCTTTGTTCCTGTCTACTCCAAGCCTCTGCTGGAACTGCTACAGTCTTCCAAGAACTTCAAAAGTTCCCCTTACAGTCTTTATTGTAGCCTTATGCACATTATCGTTTTCTGTGTGCTACCTCCCTTTAGCAGAAATCTTTCCTTGCTCTAATTTCAATTCTGCTCTGATTACAAACTTGGCTTTGATAGCACTAATGGTGCAGGGTAAAACCCACACATACCCACAATATGTAATAATTTGCATAAATGCATTTGTGCCAGGTGTTTGACTCTTCAAAGGAGTCAAAAATTCAGTACATAAAATGGTTAAGGCCCTCTTATACACAATTCCTTTGTATCGGAACCAATCACCCCACCTAAAACCTCATATTGGAACTATATTAACCCTCTGACCAAAGCATTCCACAAATCTTCTTTGTCGGGACATTAAAACCCATCTAAACCTTAGTTAATCCTTTTTTTAAACCCCTTGGCCACATATATATATATAGCCACCCTCTTAAAGCATTGGTTAATATATATTTCACACATAAAAACCTTCATTTGGCGCAATTTCCTGATAAAACATTTACAAAGGAAAACTATGCAAACATACCCTTTTACCACTTTTATATGGCTTCTGCATAGATTCTGAGGCTATACCTCTATCACAATCGTCTATCGGCACTTTCATGGGTCATGCTCACATGTATGCCTCATCCCTTCTGCGACTTCAATATGTGACTCTCCCTTTAAAACCAGGAAATACACTATCGGCGCTTAATTCTTCACTTCCTTGTTTACAAAGGAAAACACCACCTGAATGCATATAACAGAATTCAAATTCATTAAACCATTGACTATATTTATCATCGGGTCTGCCTCCTTCGAGCCTTTCCGCTTATAACTTTTGATCTCCGCCAACATCTATATGCAATGGTTGATTAAATCGTGACTGTCGATCAGAATCGCGATCTGCCGGTTAACGATTTATCACACGATCCCTATCACTTGGTCATAGCACTTAGCCCTTCCACTTAAAACCACCGATAATGCAATTAGTGATTAGATTTGGAGTGTCGATCTAAATCTTGATCCGACGGTCCATGCTTAATCGGATGATCGCTATCACTATAATACAATGGCCTCTCCCGATGACTTAAAAAGGGTTCCGCCGATGCGATTAAATCCCAGCCATTGATCTTAAATATCCAATGGTTGTTGAGCACTGACACCTTATTCCTTTTCTCATCCCTTTTTACTTAGTTTTTATGCATTTTCCTCAATTTTTCTATGTTTTTCTCCTCTTTGAAGGTTTCGGCCTTCCTGCTGGTTTAATGCACGATTCCTCTTAAGCTTGGATACAATGATCCATTGTGATCCTCTGAATCACTCTTCTCTGCTATATAAATCTTAAAACTCTTCCTTCTACTTCCTGTGCTCAGCTACCTCTGAGCTTCTACTCTTCTGTGAAATCTCAGTTCGATTTCACTCCAGAGATTCACTCTTTCCCTCAATATGATTCAAGGATCCTTTTACGATTCCTCTGAATCAACTCCATCCCACTGCGCCCTTCAGAATTCTGCCTGCAACCTGCTGTAGAGCCTACGAATTCAGTAATTCATTCATGAACATACTCTTCAAACACTGACATAGTCAGGAACAAACTTTGTATATATATATATATATATGCAAAAATAAAGATTACATTCGAGACCTCTTTGTCTCGCACAAACCCGATCTTCTGCTATATGTGGCCTCTTTTTCTTTGACTCTACCCGTAGGCTTACACATATGATAGGGGTTCTGTTGAACTATCCTGGTTCGACTCCTATATCTACTGAACCTACTCCTAACTCCTCTGTCCACTATGTTCACTTCAATTAATTCCTAAAAGCTCTCTCTCATCCTCGAATCATGCAACTGTTTAAGAGTTATAGTTGAATTTGGACTCTTTTGGCATTACTGCCCACTCATGTTCTCATTTATTCGAGAGAACATACAATTTCCTCCCATTATCTAATTAAATCACTAAAAGGCCTGAATTTCATTAACTTGAGACTTAGGAAAACTACTTCCTAAAAACACATGACCCCCCCTATGTCTACTTAATTACAATGATTTTCTCCTGAGTTTAATGCTCTTGCATCAACATATAAATCTAGAGGGAGATCTAAATCTCCAAGAAAACCTGTAAAGGTGGTGTGCTATAAATGTGGAAAGGAAGGGCACTACATAAGGGACTGTAAATCTAAAGCTCCTGATAAAGGAAATGGATCTGATGATAATCCTTCTGCAGAGGCAAAAACCACCTCAAATGAAGGTGGGGATGTGTACTTGGCTTCTTCAAGTACACATGTAGATCATGAGGCATGGTTTATTGACTTAGGTGCATCCTTTAACTTCACTACCCATAGAGAGTGGTTCTGCGAGTATGAGAAATACGATGGTGATGATGTCTTCTTATGGGATGATAGGAAGGTTAGAATTTTTGGTCGTGGAAAAGTAAAGTTGAAATTGTAAGGTGGAAGAGTTAGAACACGTCTAGGTATTCTCCATATTCTTTCATTGGCCAGAAATCTGATTTCTATAAGCAAGTTGGATGATGCAGGTGTAAAATCAGTGTTCGAGAAGGATACCTGCAAGATGGTTTGGGGAGCATTGATATTGATGCGGGGAGTTGGGATTGGAACTCTATACAAGCTGCAAGGTAGCATTGTTGTTGATGGGTGCAACAATTCTGTGGTTCCTGAAAGTGGAGCAGAAAATCTAGTGGTCTCTGGAGAGAAGACCATGTTGTGGCATCAAAGGCTTGGACATATTGGAGAGAAGGGCCTTTGAATACTTCATGGTAAAGGTATGGTATAAGTGTTGGGCAACGGATCCCTCGTGTAATAGTTTTGGGGCATAAAGCCCACAATTTTGGGTATTGGTATTGTAAATTTTCCGCGAAGTGTGCAGAACGGGAATTGTAATGAGTCAAGTCAAAGGGTTGTCCACCCAAAAATAATGTAAGATACTAGAAAGCAAGTTGGCTTTCCCATGGTCCACGAACCATGAGAATGTATAAATAGAGCAGGGCTCTAGGTTTAGAAGTCAGTTTTTTGAAAAATCTTTGGTTTTGATCTTGAGTGCTATGGGTTTATGAATTCACTCTAACTCTGTAAGTCTATGTCATGGATATTAGTAGTTAGTGTAGGCTCTGTAGCTATGTACGTAGAGGCCTATTAGAGTCTGTCGCTGTGTGCATGGACCCGTGCAGCTGAGTGCACAAGGTGGAATTGGATGGTACTGAAACAAAAGATTAATATAAGATAAGTGTTTTTGAATTATTGTGCATTTGGTCACAGATCTGTATGTTTGTTCTTATGTTATGGTTTTATATGTATCTTTAAGATTTATGGTTGCACCCACTGGTTATCACTATTGAATGCTTGATTAAGACTCTACGAATTAGATCTATAATAACCGCAATAATAATAAGGAATCTAGGATGTACCTTGTCATAGAGCTATGTGAGGGCTAGACAGCTGTGCAGAGTGGCGCGAGTGCGTAGATCGGTTCGTGACCCCTCCAGACCTAATCAAGACATCCCTAGGGTGTGAAAACCTGGTTCCAGCACCCTCGCATACTACCTCGGGTGAGACTTTAGTCTGCGCTCCACAGATTTTTGCCGAAAGGGCTGGTAGTGCGGGATTGTTTTGGCTAAAACACTTCTGAACCTGGTTTAGGCCCCAATAAGCCAACAAATTGTTCTGTTACCAGGACCAGGATCTGCCTAAGGGATTTCTGATGTCGGAATGCTAGAACCATACAAAGAAAGAGATTGAAGATTGGTTGGATCATAAGCTTCACGAGTTCGTGGTACAAGAAAACAAAACCCTACGGATATCTGAGAAGAGGTGGTTGGATCACTATGTATATACGAAAATTCATGAGATACTCTTTGTGTCTTTCTCTTTAGAGCCGTATGAGTGGATCACAAGGTTAGCAGACAGCCAGGGAAGGTGCAAGCTAGATCAACCCATAGTGTGGACTCTAGAGTTAGTGTGCAGGCTAGAGGCATTTGAAGATAACATCACGCGGGCCATAGATCATTGGATGGATTGGATAATAGGAGGGTTTATCATTGAGTTCACGATAGAGAGGACTGTCAGCTACAACAAATCAGAAATACATTTTCTCAAGGGATCACAAGGTAAGTACATCAAATCGTTGAATGCCTAGATTGAGATGATGTTATGTGAAAAATGGGTGATGTGAATCCATTAATGAGTTGAACGACACGAAGCGGAAGGGCCTACAAAGGTATCGAAGGGTTAGGAAATAGTCCTTTAATTTCACCTCCATGAGCAGGCGAGGAAGAGTGCACTTGGGCTTCTCCAAGGAGTGCGGTCAGTTTGATAAGGCAATGCATTCCACAACTATCATCTCTGCTAACACCACCACTTGCGTCACCTCCTTCACCTCCATCTTCACCCACACCACCTCCACCAAACCAACAGTTTAGCATGGTTAGTGTGATCAAGTTTCCTATATTCAGAGGAGTAGGGAGCGAAGATCCAAATCAGTTTTGGTTCGTAGTAAGAGCAGTGTGGGAAGCACACAGAGTTATAGATGATAACATTAAGAAGGCCACATTGGTAAGTGTGCTATAGGATCACGTGCTAACTTGGTATACCAAGCACTCAAATGATCATCTGAATTCTAGAATAGTGGAAATCTAGATTGCATTAAACAAAGAATTTAGCTAGCCGAAATCTGAGACGTAGTCAATCATCGAATTTAAGGAGATCACGATGCTTCTAGGCGATACCCCCTGGGATCTAGATCAGAGACTGAAGATTACCATCCGTGAGGCTAATATGATGTTAACGGATGTGCAATGTCGCATGTGGCTTGTGGCGTTGTTAACTCCACATCTGAGGACAGTGCTATCTTAGCAGAAGCTTTCAACCCAGGAAAAACCATTGGAAATAGCAATGGGATTGCATGAAACTCTAATACAGGATCCTGGGTTGGGAGTCCAACAGATCCATGTGTAACTACAAAACCTATGACTACAGATGTAGAGTTTGAAACAGGATAGGGAGCCCTAGCCAGAGATGTGAGAAGAAGTGTGGTGCATAAAATGTAAAGGCCAGGGCCATGATAAGGATCATTGTCTGATATTCATGAACTACTTAGCAGGGGGGGGACCAATGCCGTTGAGACTAGAGGCACAGGCAGGGCCAAGTGCAGTGCCCACACTTTGGTGCATGATCTATCAAGTGGGAGGAAAACACATGATGGATAACTTTCATCTATTGCAAAAGTTTACATAGACCCCCCAGCAGCAATTTTGCAATTTTTGCAGACCAGTGGGCCACGATGAACGAAAATGTCGAAGTTATGAATTGTTGATGGATAGAGCACCTACCTACAGGATGCAGACTGATGCGGAAAGTCAGGATCCAGCCACAACAATAGTGCACGGTGTGTTCCTGGGACGAGAATGAGGACGAGGAGGAATGGGACCCGGACAAGGCCGTGGACAATTAATTTGCTACAATTGTGGACGACCTGGGCACTAAGTGTGTGACTGTATGAACCTGACCAAAATATCTTGTCTGTACTATGAGAAGTTTGATGATGAGATGGTAGAATATCCTACACTGATTACTTAGATGCATCAGAAAGGGGTACTACAGCCTACTCCGACCCAGAACATCTAGATGATGAGGGTTGAACCTCACGAAGAAGACCCTAGTGTAAACATGGTACTCAGAAGTGGCACGACTACAGGGGAGGATAAGAGGAAGTATCCTGAGGAATACTTGTGGGTTTGTGAGGCTCCTATAAAGGAACCTGAGTCTAATTGGGCATGCACGAAGGAAATGTTGAAGGTGTTGGGTTGTGTTATATTCTTTCCATGACTAGCCCAGGTAATTAACTGGGGGGTTAGAGGGGGGGCGCAATGCCCCTTCATTGCGTCGATTGTGTAGTAGGGGGGGTGTCACAGGGACTTTGAGGCATACCCGTAAACCATATGTTAGGTTGGGCGGACCCACCTATGGTTTTGTGCATGATTTTCGCACATTTTTTTGGACGCAATGGTTTTTGGTCCATGGTATTGGATGCGATGGTTTTCAATCCATGGTATTGGATGCTTCGACATGTATAAATATGCATTATAACATTGAATGGATCATAATGAAAATCAAGTTGGTAGTCCCAGTTTTGGGATCTAGGGGAAAATCTCTGTGTATATTTTTTTTTATGTGTTATGCTCTCGCATTATTTATTTTATGTGTTTTATAATTCGTATGCAGGTAATTTATGTACGAGGTTAAAACCTACATTTGGAATCAGAGTAGTTTTGCCTTCAAGGGGACGCCTTTGTTGCTGAGGGGTTTTGCTCGGGCCTGTGGTAGACCCTGTTCAGAGGGAGATCTACGAGATCGCTATGGTTGTGAAAGAAGATGGCGAGTAGTGGAAAGATAGAGATCAAGAAATTTAATGGTCAGAGTTTTGAGTTGTGGAAACTCAAGATGGAGGATCTATTGGTGGATAAAGATTAGTGGAACGCGGTAGATCCAGGTACTAAACCAATGGGAATCTCTGATGAAGAATGGAAGAAGTTGGATCAGAAGGCAAATAACACGATACGATTGTGTGTCTCAGATTCAGTATTGCTGAATGTATCAAGGGAAGCTATGGCGAAGGCTTTGTGGGACAAGTTAGGGACTTTGTGTTACTGGGAATAGTGTCCACTCGGATACTGCTATTCCCACTAAGATGGGTGATTATCTTAGAAACAAACAAGTAAAATCTACTTTCGTTTTCTTTTATGAAAATAGACAAGAGGAGAACCAAGAAGACCAACCTTAGTCTTGTGCTTGATTTCCTCTCCTCCTTGATAGAGCTTCACCGCTTCTTCTTCGTTTGCCCAGCTTCAAAGAGAACCTGTGGAATCACAACAACATACTACTATCAAAGAAACAAAGATCTATATTCATAAATAGCACAGGACCAGATGTGTGTTAACCATATAAATGCATATATAAACAAGTACACAAGAATATGGAAGAAAACTAGAATAGTTTTTTATTAAGATGAAAAGTAGCAAGAGGATTGCAACCATATGTTCTGACCCAGCATCATCCTCCAGCTAGGAAGCCATTCTTCACCTCAAGCAAAGCTTAGATCACCCAACACTATGAATGTACACCAGAAAACAAAACACTTCTCTATAGATACAAATTCAGCTTTGGATTTTGTTGATGGGATCCATATATAGATTTACAGAGAGGTGAGTCATTTTTCTGGATCTGGATTATGTCTCTCTCTGATAGTTCCTATTCCTTGGAGAATGATGATCTCTTACTCATCCCTGGTCGAAAACAGAGAGGCAAGTGTCAGAGGGGAAGCTTCTGGAAGATTCCATGATCTTCCACCCTCACATTTTGTCCTTTCCATTTGTCCATTCCTGACCATCGCACCCTACAGAGGAGAATTTCAGTATGCATCACACCTTGTACATTGGGAAGGTGATATGCATCACACCCTCTGCACCGAGCTTTTAGCATGGTCCAGTTTTGACCATTTATGAGTAGTTTTCAGTGGAGAACGTCTGGGAGATGATGTAATCGGCTGACCTTGTTCCTTTAGGCAGTGAAGCAACACTTTTAGGGACTTAGGAGCCCTTAGTTTATGGACATTTATGATTGGGGTTGAAGTGCCCAAAAATGTCTATAACACTTTGTACTAATCTAAGCCTTCAGGTTACTTCATGTAGATCTCCTCTTCCAGATCCCCGTGAAGAAATGTTGTCTTCACATCCATTTGTTCTACCTCAAAATCAAAAGTAGCAGCAACAGATGAAAGTAACCTAAGAGAAGTTACCTTGGCAACAGGAGAAAATATATCACCAATTCAATTCCTGGCACCTAGGAATAACCTTTTGCTACCAACCGAGCTTTGTATTTCTCCACCTTTCCTTCTTCATTTGTCTTCTTTCTGAACACCCATTTTCTACCATTGGGTTTCCTGCCATTGTGCTCTTTGCCTTCCGATCCAACTACTTCCATTGTTCATTAGACACTCTGATTGGTTTAGTACCCATATCTACCATGATCCACTAATCTTTATCCACCAATAGATCCTCCATCTTGAGTTTCCACAACTCAAAACTCTCACCATTAAATTTCTCGATCTCTATCTTTCCATTGCTCGCCTTCTTCTTTCACCACTAGAATTGATCTCACAGATCTCCTACTGAACAGGGTCTACCACAAGCCCGTGTGAAACCCCTCAACAGTAAAGGCGTCCTCTTGAAGCCAAATCTGCTTTGATACCATATGTAGGTTTTAATCCCATACAGAAATTACCTGCATACAAATTCTAAAACACAGAAAATAAACAATGCGAGAGCATAGAATATAAAACACATATACACAAAGATTTTCTCTAGGATCCCAAAACTGGGACTACCATCTTGATTTTTTCATTATGTTCCTTTCAACGTTACAATACATATTTATACATGTCGAAGCATTCATTACCATGGACCGGAAACCCTCGCGTCCAATACCATGGACCAAAAACCATCGCGTCCAAAACCATGTGTGAAAACCATGCACAAAACCATAGGTGGGTCCGCCCAACCTAACATAAAGTGGGGTTACGGGTACACCTCAAACCCTCTATGATCTCCCCCCCCAACCCCTGGTTAACTACGCAGGCTAGTCATGGAAAGAATATAACACAACCTAACAGTTCCTGGGACAAGGACAAGGACGAGGAGGAATGGGACCCAAATGAGGTCGTGGACAATTAATCTACTACAATTGTAGAGGACCTAGGCACTAAGAGTATGACTGTACGAACCCGACCAGAATATCCTGTCTGTACTGTGAGAAGTTTGATCATTAGATGGTAGACTGTCCTACGCTGATTTCTCAGATGCATGAGAAAGGGGTACTACAACCTACTCTAACCAAGAACATCCAGATGATGAGGGCTGAACCTCCCAAAGAAGACCCCAGTGTAAACATGGTACTCAGAAGCAGCACGACTATGGGGGAAGATAAGAGGAAGTAACCCGAGGAAGACTTGTGGGTTCATGAGGCTCCTATAAAGGAACCTGAGTCTGATTTGGCATGCGCGAAGGAAACATTTAAGGAAGCTAAGAAGAGCTTCATAGAGACCTCTACTTCTGGTAGTAAGGATCAATCTGAGCATAGAATGGATCCATCCATGCTTACTACCTTTTTAGAGACATGCATGATGCTACTACGCGACAATAAGGCAGTTCAGGGATTACAAGAGCTTATAACTAGCTGTGCAGGGTTGGGTGAACCACGCGTGGTCCGAAAACTAGGAAAACATGCTTTGCACACTAGGCGGAAAATGCGATTGACGGGGCAAATTGGAAACTTTGAGATGTATCAGGTCATCCTAGACTTAGGTTGAGATGCGAATGTGCTACCTAAACAAACTTGGGAACGCATGGGTAGGCCCACGCTACAGTTGTCTCCTATTCAATTACGGATGGTGAACCAGTAAAAGATCTTACCCATGGGAAGGTTGCAAGGGGTAAGTGGGGAAATTGGAGGCATAAGCACGCAGACGGACTTTGAAGTAATAGAAATTGTTGATGATAGTAACCCTTACCCCGTGTTGCTAGGAATAGATTGGGCCATGGACATGAATGGAGTCATCAACCTAAAAAGACGAAAGATGATATTCGAGAAAAATCTTGTCCATGTAATAGTTCGACTAGATCTAGCCAAAGGAGTGTGCTACACTGAACATGTGCACAACGAGGACAGTGATGATGAACTGGACTGCATCTACCAGATAATGGTGCAAGACCATGATCGGGTGAATCTGACAGTGGATGGGAGAATCTCATGGGAGCGCAATAGTTCCTGCACATTGGATTCAGATGAAGAAATAGAGCGATGGCAGAACCGATTGCATGAAGTAACAATGCTGAATTGTAATAAGATGGTTAGATCACTGCAATGCATGATGAATGAAGCAAGGGAACTGCCAATAGATGGGGGTGCAACAAACATGGAGGAATTCGTAGACCACTGCGAAATTGCAATACCAAAACAAAAGCGGCACAATGTGCAAAAAGGGGCATTGTGCACGACAACTACACAATGGTGGAGTACGCATCAGAAGACTAGGTAGAGCTGACACGAATGTAGAAGGCAGGTGTGTGTACGGTTTGGAGGTCCCCAGCGTCGAACGTGATTGGGGCAAAAAAGACAAAGCAGTTTGAGCACCCACCTATAGCGAGGGATGCAGACGTATGTTGTGCAACTAAGAATAAAAAATCAGAACTTGACGCAGCATTAGGAGAGGCGACACATTCTGCTAACTGTTCACGGCAGAGCATTCAGAAAAACATGTTGAACCCTAAAAAGAGTTCAACAGATAAAACAAACAATTGGAATCTACATGTACCAAGGGTTCGATGGGCCTATAGGACCATAAGCAAAAAAAGGTGTGCAAATACAACCCTATCAGCGATCAGACAAGATGAAACTAGGAAGATTGAGAGAAGTCCCTCAACCACATCCCCAGTAGTTTGGACTAGATGTGAAGACTAGGGTAAAGGAATACGACAGTTACAAGAAGTCATTCGGCGAGGGAGTTTGAAACTTCGCACACTGAATAAAGAATGGGCACAGGTGAGGAGGAAAAATGTAATACTAGATGAAGGAAGTACCAAACTAGAAACTGGCATCGCACAAGCAGGCCACATGAACTATGATGAGACTAGACTTGGCCGGTCCTACTATGACATTAGAAACAGTGGCGACCCTGCTATCATGGCTATGACTGCACTTTACCAAATAGGGGGGCGCACCCTACAAAGAAGAACACAATGCACTAATGGACACAAGGGCAAGCGAAAGGTGCCCGCAGCCCAGGTTGGCAAGGAAGTTGAAATCTCGTAATAGGGGTGCAACCACCTAACTATCTGGGGAAAGCACAGTCTCATCACTCCAAGCAGTTGAAAGAAGGCACAGGACTATAAACAATTCTGTAGGAGAACTGCGCAGAAAGGAGGTTTCGCGCAGGGCCAATAGGTCACCGGGATCGCGGTCGCACAGAAGAGGTTGCGCTACTGCGTGGTTAGGTTGGGAGGTGACCGTTGATGTCACTATTCATGACAATAAGTGCAACCTACGACAGAAAGGAGTGGGTGGCGGGCCATTAAGATAGAAATTCAGAGCTAGATACGGGAAGCTCTTCTGCCAAGAAGATATTAATGACTCAGAAGTGGAGGGAATGATCGAATTCAAATTTAAACGTTACTATAAAACCCCTTGGGGTAGCCTTGAAACAACAATAGAATATTTGAGATTTGAGCCAGTACAGAGTAGTAAGCACCAAGCAACCTTGCCACCCGTGAGTAAGCACCCGAGCGAATCCAGGATAGAAACCATGTCAGCTGCTAGAACCAGAGTGATATTCACAAAGGAGACACATCTAACACAGGAGGAGCCTAGAGAGGCGGCCGATGCCCTAGAGGTTCCAAAGTCCCCACGCATGCCGTGACCCTAGCATCTGTCATTGCACTCGTGGAGCAGTGTGCAGAGGGGGTGTAGTTCAATTGGGCGCAGTTTCTTTGCAATGAATTTTTGACAAATTGTAGGGGGGAGCCCAGGAGTAGGGTAAGACTTTCAACTATGCATGGATGCTCCTATTGATCCTACTAGTTGCAGGGGAGTTGCCGAAGGGCAGCTAGTTTCCCAACATTGAGAAGAACCTACCTGAAGTCGTGAGGTATAACTCGCTTTGGGCCACAAAATATGCCAAGAGGGTTCGTGAGATCAAGGTGTTTTGGATATTTATGGAGGTGAGTATCCAAACATGGATCGACCATAGACTGTGGTTATCCCTGATAGTATACAACAGTTTGCAAAGCATGGCCTAGTTCAAGGCGTTTATGCATAATCTGTATACCTGGGCGCGAAAGGATCCAACTCAAACATGGGTAAAGCTTCCATTCATTGCAATGGACAATGCAATTTTCGAGGTAATGGCAGCATGGCCTCTGGAGTGGCATGCCCTGGACTTGGCTGAATTAGAAAAGATTGCAGCACAACAACGAAAGAAGGAAATCAAGCTGCGCATAACAAATTTGGTGGAAAGAATGCGCCAAGAATAGAAAGCAGCCACGCAGTGGGAGGCGACCGAGGCAGCAACAGAAACCACCACTGTGGCCACCGAAGAGATCGTGGAGGATCAATAAATGTCCACAGAGCAGGACATACGGGTGGAAGTGGAGGCATAGTAAACTAGTGAAGGTTCCTATTCCTGTAGGTGTAAAGTTATTTGTTGAACAGTGTCCCAAGACACAAGAAGAGGAAGAGGACACGTCCTCTGTTCCGTATGCAAGTGCAGTTGGTAGCCTGATGTGTGCAATGGTTTGTATTAGACCAGACATTGCACATGCAGTGGGAGTATTGAACAGGTTTATGTCAAAACCAGGAAACGAGCATTGGATAGTAGTGAAGTGGGTTTTCAGGTATTTGTGTGGCACTAGTGATTATGGTTTGTGCTACCAAGGAAGACCAGGATTGGATAGAGTGTTGGATATTCATGGCTTTGTTGATGCAGATTGGGCTGGAGATTTGGACTAGATAAGATCTACAAGTGGGTATGTGTTTAACCTATTTGGAGGTGCAGTTAGTTGGATGAATAATAAACAATATGTAGTGGTACTATCAACTATAGAGGTAGAATACATGGCAACCACTCATGCAAGCAAGGAAGTAGTTTGGTTGCAGAGATTGTTTTCAAGTATGGGGTTAGTACAGGGAGCTATAAGGATAGATTGTAATAGCCAAAGTATAATTTTCTTGGCAAAGAACCCTACATATCATTCAAATACAAAGCACATTGATGTTAAGTATCACTTTGTGAGAGATATGATAGAAGAAAAAAGGGTGTTGCTGGTAAAGGTGGACACTTTGAAGAATACTGTAGACGCATTGACAAAATCTGTGAGCTCTTAGAAGTGCTCTTGGTGTAGAGAAACAATGGGCGTTGCAAGGCTGGATAAATGACTAAGCTCTCTTGTGTCCCCTTGTGGAACGAAAAGAACAAGTGGGAGAATTTTGGGTTGTCTTATATTCTTTCCATGACTAGCACACGTAGTTAACCGGGGGGTTAGAGGGGGCGCGGAGCCCCCCCTTCGTTGCGCCGATTGCATAGCGAGGGGGTCATAAGGGGTTTGAGGGGTGCAGGTAACCCCTCTGTATGGGGTTTGGGGCAGTGCCCTGGAAAATTTTGGTTTTGGAACCTATGTTAGGTTGGGTGGAGCCACCTATGGTTTTGTGCATGATTTTCGCACATGTTTTTGGAATCGATGGTTTTCAGTCCATGGTTTTGGATGTGATGGTTTTTTTTCCATGGTATTGGATGCTTCGGCATGTATAAATATGTATTATAACATTGAAATAAAATGATGAAAAATCAATCCGATAGTCTCGGTTTTGGGATCTAGGGGAAATATCTATGTATATGTGTTTTATGTGTTATTCTCTCGCATTGTTTATTTTCTGTGTTTTAGAATTCGTATGCAAGGAATTTTTGTACAAGGTTAAAACCTACATAGGTCCTTCTCTTATGCCACGATATCGTTAATTCTATCATTTTTTTTGTTCTCTTCACCTTCTCTATCAGCTATTCCTCCAAAACATTTGAAAGCAGTAGAACCTATTGTGGTGTCCTAGTTGGAAGAAGATTCAACTAAATTGGTGTAGAAATATCATGATAGAATTGAAACTACTCAATAAATTTAATCTAAATCAAGAGACACAATTATAATTTACTTCTCTGTGGAAATTAATTCACAATTTAGAACAACATTCGTAAACATGCATCAATCACATACACAAGTACAAAAATATATCTAGGGGAAACAAATTGGTAAAAACCCCTTAAGCATGCTTGCATTAATCACGTGAATAGAGAATGAGTTACAATTGCTTTCTCACTATGCTTGACTTGATGACATCCAATATCGCATTTCAATCTGATCTGATGGTACTAGTTCTTCATCAGGTAGGAAGGTGCTCACCAGCTAACACCCCTTTGGTGACTCGATGAGATCTAACAATCTACTTTAAAACTAATCAATAGTGGCTATACATATCAATCTCGAACTTGCGAACAATTTAACTCTAAATTTTGACCTAATATATGTGACATGAAACAAAATTCATGATTTCATTCAACATGATTTGATTTTTTTTTTAAATGAAGGTGAATTTGTTATACTAGTGTATTAACGCCCAGGTTAATAACATATCATGCACATACTCTTCCAAATTTAGTAGCCACATCCATGACTAATAGCCTAATTTTCACTTATATGTAGTCTAACCAGTGTTGAGAGCCTCCACTCTCCATAGCATGCCGAACCAGGACTGAGAACCCAATCATTTTTTATTGTAGAGAGCAAGGTAAGTATGTCAAGTCATCCAATTGTTGAATTGTTTTATTTCTAGAGCAATTTTTGGGGAAGAGTTGTAAGGATGGTAGAGGAATCATCCAATGGAGATTTTACATATGAACTAACTTGTATGAGGGATACTGTAATTCAAAATAAAGATATCCTTACCTTGAAGAAAAGCCTAAAATCTATAATTGAAGTTTCTCATCAAGACAAATATTTAGTTAAGTCAGGAGTGCTCAGGGCCACCCTACCTTGCACTCACTTTGACATTGATACTATCTTACTTCTAGCCAAATTATTTAATTCCAAAAGTAGAAACACTATTTCCCCTGTAACCGACCAAGTTTTCCTGGATGTGTCTAAGAAATAATCTGTTAAAATGATAAATTTTCCCTTTCAAGATGTGGATATTTTACACAAGAAATTTGATGAAGATTTTATGACATGAGTTGGCGACGAAAATTTGAAAATTTTTCACAATATACCGAAGAATCCCTCTAAAAACCTAGTGGTAGAATTACCCACACCAACTAGACTATTGAAACCCTTCTTTCATACAATGTTGTCCCTCCTATCTATAATTATTAAATGCTCATGAAGTAATTATCAACTTCCCTAGATATCTTGCTTAAAGTGTAATGTTAGATTTCAACATGACTACCCCCCTCAACTTATGTAGGTACTGTACTTGTTACATTTGGTTTTGTTCAATTGTTTTACAAATTTAGTTTCAACGTAGTTAATGGAAAAAAACCAAGATGATAAAGGAAGAGAAATAACATTTACATGTGGACTGAAACTATATATCTAGGATGAACCCCAGGGATTTATGCACAATTTATCATTTGATTTTCCTTTTACCTTTGGGTGAAATTGTTGAGGGAAATTCTTGATATAATATCAGAGGAAGCTAATAGGTTTTTACAGTTGAATAGAGAAGACAAAATTGGTAGTTGGTTCCTCTTTTCAAATTACTCAGTGATTAGAATATATGGTTTTGAAAATTATCCTTATTGTCTCTTGAAATCTATCACTTCACATGTCTTTCCATATGAGGCGTTAAGACAGATACTTTACGTAAATGACTCTCATTTTGGTTGTAAAAATAAGAAGGAACCTTTTAGTTCTCCTTATGGACTTTTCCCTTTAATTTCTAGACATAAAAGAACACTTCACATAATTGGAAAAGAATTGCAATCCTTTGGCTTGGAAAAAGTTGTTTGCTACAAATATGATCCACATGGTATTATTTTGAGTCTAAAAATCAAGTGTGTTTGTCTTCTTACGTTCATTAATCTAGAATAGAGACTCAACAATTGGCTAATGTGTTCCCTTTGTCTTAGAATAGTAAAAATCAAATGAATATGCAGGTAGAGTAGAAGCATGAAAGGATGAAGAAGATGAAATCAGAGCCTTTGAGAGAAACACAAAAGAGTTATCTAAAGAAGTGAAACAAACACTTGCAAAATATTAGCCAAAGGATTTGAGTGAACAAGCATTAACAGTCAAGAAAAAGTTTATCAAGGAGAAGGATATATAAATCATTGGAAAGGAGATAATGATGCTACCAATGCAGACACAAATTGTAGAAGAGATTGTGATGGGGGAAATAATCCCTACTATAGGTCCTAGATTCATCTATTACACCAAATTTTATAGTAATATGTTCAATTTTAATATAGTACAGCCTGAAATAGATGAAAATAAAAAATTGATGGGCTCTAGAAAAACCTCCTTAACTATCAATTTAAGTAGGGTAACTGATTTGGACATGGTCAACTGGCATAAAACAATCTGAGAAGTTTTGGAAAAGAGGTTGTTGGAATCAAATGCTAATGATAGAGGGATTCAAGAAATGCTTGTTAAAGTTTGAGAACAGATCAACAATGCCCGAGTGGAACTGAGAACTAGATAAAATTAAATCAAAGAATTGGAGGATGACCTAGTAAGTCAATCAGACAAAACTAAGGATGGGAATGATACCAAAAGGCTATTAGAGGAAAAAGATAGAGAAATAAAAATACTAAAAGTGGCTACTAAGATCATTGACGGTGACATAACTAGTTTAATAGAAGGCTTTGAGAAGAAGGAAGCAATGGAGATAAAATTACAAGAAATGCAAAAATCCCTTGATACGAAGGACATATGGATTAAGGAAAAAGAAGAAACAAGAAATGTTAATGAGCAAGGAATTTGAAGAAATGGAGAAAAGGAACATCAATACAATTCAAGGGTAAAAGGTTACTATTGGTAATGCTTTAGAGGAAATTGCAGCTAGAACAAATGATTTGGACCAATTAAATATTTCTGAACTCAAGATATCACAACTGCAATATAAATTTAAACACCTATAATTAGAAAAATAACAAGGAGAAAAGAGATGGTCATGTTAAATGGAAATAAAAATTAAACTCATTGAGGAAATACAAAACACTCTTAAATAGAAATAGGTTGAGGTTAACTCTCTCCAAGAAATGAAAAATATTACTTCAGCAAGTACACAAGTTTTGATAGAATCTAAAGAGAAAATATTGGAAAAAATAAATCAGAAAATTTCTCTGATCAAGCCTTATGTCAAGATTCTATAGGAAAGTGAAAAAGTAATAATAAAAAATGCTAACATTGAAATTAAAAATCTCATTCCTCTACCGGAGGAAATATTGAAGGAAGTTGATCAACTCATAGACTTTTTGAACTCACTAGAAGAAGAAACAATCAAGGATATGAACTTGTGCTCTAGAGATGAATGTCTTTTCGGTATTTCAATGGTAAACGAGAAACAAAGATGTATCATGGAGATGAATGATGAGTTCCAAAAATGCATAAATTCCATTGATGATTTTATATTAAAATGGAATTATCTAGAAATATTTGGTAATGAAGGTTGGATATTTTCAGAATCCTTCTAGGCCCAATTGAAAGTAACCCAAGAGGATCTAGGATGCCTTGCAATTGTCAAAGGATATGAACTTTCACTCTAGATATGAATGTATTTTATCTCTTTCCATGATAAAGGAGAAACAAAGATGTATTCTGGAGATGAAATATGACTTCCAAAAATCTATAAAGTGCATTGATGATTTTAGAGTACAATGGAATTATATAGAAATATTTGGTATCCCTTATTTCTAGGGAAATGAAGGTTGGCTAGTTTTAGACGAAGCCTTCTAGGACAAACTGGAAGTAACCCAACAGGATCTAGGATGCGTTTCAATTGCCAAAGGAGTTATATCTACACCATTAATGATAAATTCTTTGTTCATAGATTTAAACATATAACAAATATTAGACAAATTGATACACATTGTACCTCCTTCACATTACAAGTTGAAGTATCAGTTAATTCTCGTTGTTTCCAAGTTTAAGAAAGTATTGTGGTTGTCACCAGTTGAATGGGATCAAATTGTCAAAGTAAAGAAACAACTAAATTTATGGGTTGTTTTAGAACTAGACACGACAACAATGCAAATGGTTCCCCTATTATAGTGTGTAGTGGAAGAGTTTAAAGAATGGGCAGAAGAAATGTCATCATGACATTTTTTCCTAACCAAAAGAAGAAAAATGCAAACAATTCCTAGGTTATATCACTGACTTCCATGTCAAAGAATCCGACTAAAGCAACCAAAAAATATGCCAAACGAAAAAAATTCCTCCAGGGGATTACTTTGTTAATTTTATTTATTTTTTCAATTACTTTTAGTTTGAAGATAGTTACTGAAAAGTAAGTAATTTAATTTTGTATAAATGACCTTGTCTCTCATTTCGAGGTGGTTGATTTTGAGGTGAAAGAGACTTTTTTTTTATAAAAGGGGTTTGATTGCATTTGTTGCACTAACTTGATCTCATGTTATACAATTTTTAATTAGCGTAGTACATATGTATGTCATGTTTGTGTGTTTTGTGTGTTATCTTTGTTAATCACTGATAAAGAAGAATAATGACTTATTTTTATTGACTTCAACAATAGTTTAAGTAACTATTAGAATATCTTATTTGTTTTTCTCCATGTATTAATTACCTTGGGTACTTCATATCATAAAACTCCTTGCGAGATAATCGAAGGCACTTAACACTTTAGTTTGTCACAGGGTGTTTTGTTGTTTACTTTGGTAGCGTTCCTTTATCTAATTTCCTGTGTGTGATTATTTTGTAACTTATAGAAAGCATTAGATTATTGACATGATCAAGATTTATTTTTCAACCTATTATGAGCTTGATAATTGTCTGATAACATACTATTAGAGAGTTTGAATTCATTATACTTATCTTTGATGTTGATTTATGAGATAATAGTACTTCATATTGTGTTGTTGGATGTTCGGTAGCAGAAGCCCCTTGTGATGGTTAAGGGGCTTGAAGCCCGAAGTTTTGGAAAAAGATAGTGTAAAGATTCCAATGGAAGCGTGAAGCATGAATTACAATGAGTGAGTCAAAGGGTAGTCTGCCCGAAAATAATGTAAATAAATGTAAATAGAGTCGGCCCACTCAAGATCGTGGGCCAAGGAAGGGTATAAATAGAGCGAGGCTCTATGGGTAAAGAGAGCGAAGTTTTGTGGGGGATCTAAAAGACGGAATGTAATGGGTTTGTAGGAAGGAGAGTCTGAAAGCGTCTGTAAGTCTGAGTTGAGGGTTGGGGTAGTAGGTAGAGGATCTGTAGTTGTGTGCACAAAGGCCTGGAAGAGTCCGCAGCTGTGTGCGCGGACCCCTGCAGCTAAGTGCACAGGGCGGATGTGAGTGTATTGGTGAAGATAATTAATAAAGATAATTTGTTCTATAATTTTGTGTTAGGTTGGATTATTGCAAATCTGAATTACTATATGGTTATTGAATCTGTGTGCATTTAATTACGGTCTTGAATATCGCTATGAATTTGGGTTTTATTAGGCGAATTGGTTATCTTTTTTAAATGTTTTCTTAAAGATCCTGTTAAAGTAGATCTGAAGTATAATCACTCCCCAATAAGCTTAAATCTATAAATGCTACCCTAATAAAAGGATATAATAATTCTAGACTTGTGCGAATATCAAGCAGCGCGAAGCTGCAGGTTGGTGCCCGAACCTTCCAGACCATGTATAGACATCCCTAGGGTGTGGAAACCTAGTTCCAACACCCTCCCCTGCTACGTTGGGTGAGACCTCAGTTGCGCTTCGTGGGCCGTTGCTGAAAGTGCTGGTAGCTGTGGGATTTGTTTGGCTAAATAATTCTTCTGAACCTGGGTCAGGACTCTATAAGCCAACAAATGGTTCCATTGTTGGGACTGGGATCGGCCTAAGGGGTGTCTAATGTTGGAACACTAGAACCCTACAAAGAAAGAGATTGAAAAGTGGTGGGATCTGAAGCTACACGAGTTTGCAATTCAGGAAAACAAAAACCCATGAGTATGAGAAGAGCAGTGGTTGGATTGCTATATATTCATAGATATACACAAGATATTTTTTGTGACCTTTCCTATAGAATTGTACGAGTAGATCATGAAGCTAGTTGATAGCATGGGAAGGTGCAGACTAAACCAGTCGATAGTGTGGACTCCAGAACTGGTGCACAGGTTAGAAGCCACCAAGGATAAGTTCGTGTGTGTGGTGGATAATTGGTTCGACCAGATCATAGGGGGATTTATCACTGAATTTGTGATATATACAACAGTAAGCTACAGCGAAGCAGAAAAGCAATTTCTCGAAGTACCGCTGGGTAAGTATATCAAATCATTGAATACTTGGATTAAGATGTTGTTGTGCGAAAAACAGATTCTGCACATATATTAATGTCTGGAGTAACACAGAGTGGAAGGGGTTATCGAGGAGTAGGAGGAGTAGAGAACAACGATTTGGTTTCTATCTTGCAATAGAATGAGAAGGATCTTGCCAGGTTCTCACCAAGAAGTGTGGTCCAGCTAATTCAAGAACGATTTCCACTGATACCACCTCCGACGATGCCGCCACCCACTTCACCCACGTCAAGTCCATCCACACCAACACCACCTCCACCAATTCCACCACCAAAAGCTAGGATGGAAATCGTAGTCAAGTTATCGACCTTTAAAGGTGTAGGGAATGAAGAGCCAAGTCAGTTATAGTTTGTGGTAAAATCTGTGTGGGATGCGCAAGGTATAATAGACGAAAATATAAAAAAGGCTACGCTAGTCAGTGCATTACAGGACCGCACGCTAACATGGTACATAAAATACTCAACTGACCATCCGAATGAGGGAATAGTGGCCTTCTAGGATGCGCTAAATAAAGAGTTTGGTTGTCTAAAGCCCAGTCGATCATTGGATTCAAAGAGATAACAATGTTGTCTGATGAAACTCTGTCGGACTTTAACCAAAGGCTAAAGATTATTATTCGTGAAGCTAACATGACTCTGACTGATGAACAACATTACACGCGGTTTGTGGCATCATTGACACCCCATATGAAGATGGCTTTGTCACAACAAAAGATCTCAACCCAAGCTGAAGCACTAGAGGCAGCGATGCAGTTGTACAAGACCCCAATACATGACCTGAGGCTGGGAGTACAACAGATCCAAGTGCAAATACAAAACTTATTTATGGAGATGCGAAGTTTGGAATAGGTACAAGCGCCTAGGACTGAAGTACGGGAAGAAGTATGGGGTAGTAAACGCAAGGGGCTTGGCCAAAACCAAGATCACTGTCCGATCTTCGCGAATTCGATGACTAGAGGGGGGCCCATTACATTGCGACCAGAAGCACCAGTGGGGCCAAACATAGCACCTGCCCTCTGGTGCATGATTTGTGAAGTAGGAGGAAAGCATACTATGGACAATTGCCACTTATTTCCAAGCTCACGACAACCCCCCCCTCAACAGTTATTTTGCAACTTCTGCAGAACCCTGGGTCATGAGGAGAAAGATTGTCGTAGTTACCAAATTTTAATGGATCAAACACCTGTGTACAAAATGCAAATAGAGGTGCACAGACAATATTCCATTGTGCCATTCCTATAGGGAGGATACCAGGGCCATGGATGGGGTCACGGAGGCATGGGATCGAGATGGGGATGAGGACAATTAATTTGCTACAATTGCGGGGGGCTGGGGCATTACGCGTGAGATTGTACGAACCCGACCAAATCTTGTTGCACTTACTGCTATCAATTTTATCATGACATAGTTGATTGCCCAAGGGTGATCTCTCAGCTGTGGGAAAAAGGGATGCTCCCGACCAACTCCACTCAGACTGTCCAGATGATGAAAGCTGAACCTCGTGTAGCAGAACTGAGCGTAAATATGATGCTCCGAATTGGCACGGCCATTGGGGAAGATAAGGGGAGTAAGCCAGAGACAGATACATGGGTCCGTAAGGCCCCCTAGAAACCATGGGATTTTGACTTAGAATGTGCAAAGGAAACCTTTATGGAAGCCAATAAGAGTTTAGCAGAGGCCTCTACGTCGGGAAGTAAAGATCAATTTGGAATAGAGAAGGATCCATCTGTGCTAATTACCTTCCTGACAACATGTATGAACTTACTAAGGGATGCCAAAGCGGTCAGAGGGTTGTAGGAATTGATAGCGTAGTGCGCAAGGGCGGATGAACCCCGAGTGATACGCAAAGTAGGAAAGCAGGGTCTGCGCACTGGGAGGGAAATGCGGGTAACATTCCAGAGTGGGGACTATGAGATGGATCAAATCATTTTAGATTTGGGGTCTGATGCAAATATGTTATCAAGGCATACTTGGGAACACATGGGTAGGCCTCCTCTGTAATGGTCACCGATTTAGCTAAGGATGGCCAAGCAACAAAAGATCCTACCTATGGGACGTTTGCACGGAGTTATAGTAGACATCGATGGTGTTAGCACGCAAGCCGATTTTGAGGTTATTGACATTGTGGATGATAGTAACCCATATCCTACACTATTGGGCATATATTGGGGAACAGATATGAATGGAGTCATATGTATCAAAAAATGAAAAATGATTTTCAAAAAGAAATCTCTCCGCATGGTGGTCCCATTGAACCCAGAGGAAGGGACGCGATATACTAAACCAGTGCATGGCATAGATAGTGATGGCGAGCTAGACTGTATTTACCAGATTACTGCGAAGGACCAGGACAATTTCAACCCAAGAGCGGATGGTCGACTCTCATGGGACCGCGATAGTTCTTGCACATCGGACTTGGATGAAGACGTTGAACGATGGTAGAATTGGCTACATGAAGTAACCACACTAAATTGTAATCAAATGGTGATAGTGGCAGTAGAGGAACTGATGAAACTAGTCGTGGAACCAAACTGTGCAACTGCTACTTCCGGGACAAGGGGCACTCTAAAGATGTGAACTACAGGACACAGATTCCAAAGAAAATAATGCGTACCATTGGCAGCACAAATCAAAACATGCACTCCCTGCTAGCCGAAGCCATAGGTATCTGAGATGGAGACATCTACCCAGCCTCGACATAGTCGCCCAAAGATCCTCCATAAACTAGCGCCAGAGGTAGCACAACCTCAGGAAAATTATGGATACCATGGGTATAGTGGACTTGCCATAGAATAAAACTGGGTGCTCGAACAAAAGTATGAATTCAAGGACCTTCTAACACAGATAAACGGGGACTACGACCCAAGATGCAAAGCACACTACGAATCAGAAGGGCTCCACACCGTGTGGTGGCATTGCTATTGCGGTCACGTCCACCCTTGTGAAATAACATAAACCTTAGACCAGTTAAGCAGATGCTTCAGGAGTGCTCGTAGCCAGGGACTAGCTAGCCTCGCACCAAGGGTGCGAGCACCTGACTAGCAGTAGAGAATATAGTCTCAGCACCTAGGGTAGTTGAAAGAAGGTGTAAGACTATAAATCAGTATGCAGGAAACCAGCGCGGACAAAGGAATCGTCACCAAGTCAAACAATTCCTAGGTTCACTACTGCACATCAGAGATACCACTATTAAGGGAAAAAGTAAAAAAATAATTGTTAGCTACATGGGCCTTGAAAAGCTAGTCAGATCATGTGAAAAACGGGCGGCTGGCGAGCCATTAAGACTTAAGTACCAGAAAATATATGTGGATATTTTCCAGCTTGAGTTTACAACGGGTGGAAAATATTGTTTTAGACCTCCAAGTGTGTGGACGACATTGGATTTTTGGCATTTTGAATTAAGGAAACACAACAAGTACATGACTATAAGACACTCTATGAGCACTATGGCTAGGATCTGAGCACGAGCCGCCGAAGAAATGAATTTGAGTCCAGAAGAACTCTCCCAAGTTCTTGAAGTCCCTAAGTCCCCACGCACCCTGTGACGACAGAAGAACAAGCAGCACACGGGTCCAATCTGGGCTTCTCCAAGATTCAGCAAACAGACGGCCATGGAAAAAAGAAAAATAGTGATCGACGACCCCACTGAGGAAAAGGACGACCTACAGGACCTCATCGGTCAAATCGATGCACATGTGAAGTAAGAAGAAATTGCATTCCAGTTCGCAGCATTACCCTCGTATCTTTCTCCTTGGATTGGGACGAACAAGAGCGAAAGATGTAGACATTGCCAAAAGTATGCTTCAAAGCCCGCTTCTTCCAAATGATATAAGGTTTGAAGGGTTGCCAATGGGGCGCATTCCAAGCACTAAATGTGAAGAATGGGATTTGGCAAATGGCGACAAGTTCCCTGAACCAGCTGCAGGTGTGTTATTGCCATAGAAATGGTTATTAGGAGTAGAAAGGGCCGGATTGTTGAACCTTAGGTGGATACCTCATTATCATCGACCAACCATCACCATGTTTGTGATTCACCAGTTGCTCGGTCTTATCCATGGCGGATATCTCTGGCTGGAAGAACCAATCCCGATCACAGCCGATCTGATCCACAGGATCATGCACCTACCAGATAAATGGAATAACCCTATAGATGTAGCTAGCACCAGTAGCAAAGGTGACCTCACTGAAGTAGTGAAGTCAAAGTACCATGTGGAAAAGGGGAAGCGAGGGTATGTCATCGCGAGCGTCATCGATCACGCAGTGTGAATCGCCACTCAGATCCTCGCTAGAAAACTGATGAGAAAATGTCGTGCCAATGAAGCGCCTGCTAATTTCATTGCATTAGCTGGACAATGTGCTACGGGGGTTCAATTCAATTGGGCACAATTCTTATGCAACGAATTTCTGACTAATTTCCAAGAAGCATAAGACAATGGTAAGACCTTTCATTATGCATGGCTACTCTTATCAATCCTTCTAGTTACAAGTGACCTACCACTAGAAAGCCAGTTCCCCAGCATTGACAAGAGTCTACCCGAGGCAGTACGATTTATATCACTATGAGCTACAAAGGATGCAACAAGGGTTTCTACAATATAGGAATTTTGGACCTCTATGGAAGAAATGATATGGGCGCAGATTGCTCGCAGGCCGTGCATGTCACCCATAGTTTATAACCCTCTTCAGAGTATGGCAGAGTTCAAAGCAGACATGCATCACATATATATCCACGCGTGAAAGGATCCCGAGCATGCCTGGGCCACACTTATGTTTATTTTTAGGGATGATACCATTTACGCAATCTTGGTAGAGTGGTCTTTGGAATGACGCACCCCAAACACCACCATTCTTGACCAAGTGACCATATTATAGCAAAAGAAGGAATGACAGTGGAGACTCAGCCAACTGGAAAAAAGGGCGCGTCAGGACCAACAAGACGCTTTTGCAGCAGGGGGCTACCACTGATCCAACAACAATGGAGAATCCGACAGAGCAAGGCATGAATTTGGAACAAGACTCGCAACACGAACCAGAGCCATAGGATTGCCTCAAGTAGTCACGTAAACAAGAACACTCGACTTTTTGGAAAAAGCCCAAATGAACAAAAGCTCTGGAAAAAGACTTCATGGATAGTAGCATGGCCGCAAGCAATGTGACCGCTAGTGTGTTGCCTGAACTAATCACAGCACAAACCACTATGTTGGGGGAGATCAAAGCGCAGTTACAAGCCTTACAACAGCGACCCTTGGGCTGGGTCCCTCATGCGCCTGCTGAAGATATAGACGCCACTGCACACCTCATCTCATTGCCAGCCGAGGTTGTCCATACTATAACTACAGGTGAAGCAGGAAGTTACGAATTAAATCTAGCCGCCCTGCCTAGAGATGTATTATACCGACTATATGAGGGAGTAGCTCAGGAATTTCATACCAAGGAAGCCCGCGCATTCCACATGTTCACAGAACAAAAGGAAAATCTAGAACAGATCACTCTCTAGCAAGAGGACCTGGCTGCACAACACCGGGAGGTAGAACAAGCGGTGGCAGAAGCATGTGGTACCATCCCCAGGGACCCCCCTAGCTACTTGAATTCAGCACATGGCAGCTGGTTTTCACACTGCCCAAGTAGAGGCCGCAAGAAAATAGGAGGAGTTAACATTACAGATTGCAGAACTACGCCTCCACGCTCGGCCCTCCCTACCTCCGGCTGAACGGGAATGCCATCGCAGTGCCGTTGTAGCTCGCCTACAATCAATGAATAGTGTCATTGAAGAATGCTCGAGCCTGCTTGGACAGTCACTCGGGATACTCACCATCTTCTAGGAAGATCAAACCATACAGCGAGTTGAAATTGAAGCGTGTGAGCAATAGGCCTATGACACCCCCTGGGGCATGATACAGATAGTCGCGATCACACTACAGTTGGCCAAAATGAGGGAGGTCTAGGTGCTCAAAGCTTAAGTGGACATGGTGTGACAACAAGGGGCTGCCCTTAAGGAGCGTATCCAGCCTTAGCTTGACAAAGCATTTAGCGTATCTACGACTATGGAAGGTAAGCTCACTCAGATGCAGGT
Source organism: Pinus taeda (assembly GCA_000404065.3). Classification (NCBI taxonomy): domain Eukaryota; kingdom Viridiplantae; phylum Streptophyta; class Pinopsida; order Pinales; family Pinaceae; genus Pinus; species Pinus taeda. The sequence continues at coordinate 29,960 of APFE030491537.1, read as the reverse complement.
TGTCTATGCAATAGAGAAAGTAGTTGCAAATGATATGGATACTTCAACAGTTAAGGTAGATAGGGTACAATGATTCGCAACCGAATTTGCTGCAGAAACCGCCGAGATGCAGAATTTGCTGACCAACCTCTGTGTCGAGCTTTCCACACCAACCAAGTGACTCGAGATGAGTCATGATGATTGTGTTGGGGGACTGTTGGGTAGCAAAAGCCCTGTGCAATGGTTAAGGGGCTCGAAGCCTGAAGTTTTGGAAAAAGATAGTGTAAAGATTCTGATGGAAGCACAAAGCGTGAATTACAATAAGTTGAATCAAAGGTTAGTCCGCTCGAAAATAATGTAAAGAAATGTAAATAGAGTCAACCCACTCAAGATCGTGGGCCAAGGAAGGGTATAAATAGAGTGAGGCTCTATGGGTAGAGAAAGCGAAGTTTTGTGGGGGATCTAAAAGATGGAATGTAATGGGTTTGTAGGAAGGAGAGTCTGAAAGCATCTATAAGACCAAGTCGAGGGTTGGGGTAGTAGGTAGAGGCTCTGCAGCTGTGTTTGCAGAGGCCTGGAAGAGTCCACAGTTGTGTGCGTGGACCCCTCTAGTTGAGTGCACAAGGCGGATGTGGATGTATTGGTGAATCTATTATTGTGAATCTAAATTATTATATGGTTATTGAATCTGCGTGCATTTAATTACGGTCTTGAATATCACTATGAATTTGGGTTTTATTATGTGAACTGGTTATCTTTGTTAAATGTTTTCTTAAAGATCCTATTAAAGTAGATCTGAAGTATAATAATGCCCCAATAAGCTTAAATCTATAAAGGCTGCACTAATAAAAGGATATAATCATTCTAGATCTATGCAAATATTGAGCAGCACGAACCTTCCAGACCACATATAGACATCCCTAGGGTGCAAAACCTGGGTTCTAGCACCCTTCCCTGCTACCTCAAGTGAGACTTTAGTTCGTGTTCCGCAGGCTATTGCTGAAAGGGCCTGTAGCTACTGGATTTATTTGGCTAAATAATTCTTCCAAACCTGGGTTAGGACCCTATAAGCTGATGTTGGGTTGTGTTATATTCTTTCGACGACTAGCCTACGTAGTTAAACAGGGGGTTAGAGGGGGGGTGGAGCCCCCCCTTTGTTGTGCCGATTGCGCAATGGGGGGATCACAGGGGTTTTGTCGGGGGTGGGTAGCCCCCTTGTACAAGGTCTAAGGCAACACTCTGAGGAAATTTTTTTGGGACACTATATTAGGTGGGAGGAACCTACTGATGGTTTTGTGCATGGTTTTAGCACATGGTTTTGGACATGATGGTTTTTTTGTCAATGGTTTTGGGCGTGATGGTTTTCAGTCCATGGTATTAGATGCTTCGGCATGTATATATATGTATGGTAACATTGAAAGGAACATAATGAATATCAATCTGGTAGTCCCGGTTTGGGATCTAGGGGAAAATCTTTGGGTATATGCTTTTTATGTGTTATTCTCTCGCATTATTTATTTTCTATGTCTTAGAATTCATATACAGGTAATTTCTGTGCGGGGTTAAAAACGACATTTGGTACCAGAGTTGTTTTGACTTCAAGGGGACACCTTTGTTATTGTGGGGTTTCATTCGGGCTTGAGGTAGACCTTGTTCAGTGGGAGATCTGCGGGATTGATTTTGGTAGTGAAAGAAGATGGCAAGCAGTGGAAAGATAGATATTGAGAAATTTTATTGTTAGAGTTTTGAGTTATGGAAACTCAAGATGGAGGATTTATTGGTGGATAAAGATTAGTGGATTGCAGTAGATCCAGGTACTAAACCAACGTGAGTGTCTGATGAAGAATGGAGGAAGTTGGATTAGAAGGAAAATAACACAATACGATTGTATGTCTCATATTTAATATTGCTAAATGTATCAGCAAAAGCTACGATGAAGGATTTGTGGGACAAGTTAGGGACTTTGTATGAATCTAAGTCTCTGGTGAATAAATTGTTGCTATGGAAAAAGCTGTATAACCTAAGGATGAAAGATGGAGACTCAGTGACACAGAATATGAATGCATTTAATACTACGGTAAGTCAATTATTGGCTGTTGATATTAAAATTTCAGATGAAGATAAGTGCATTAGTTTGTTATTTTCTCTACCAGATTCATGGGATAGTCTGGTTAATGCAATAGGTAGCAATGCATCTGCCTTGTAGTTTGATGAAATATTCTTATCCTTATTGATGGAGGAGATGAGACAGAAAAATATGGAGAGCCAAAATGGTGATGCCTTGTTTTTATGAGGATGGTCCTAGAACAGAAACAAAAATTAGTCATCAAGTGGGAGATCTAAACCTAGAGGGAGATCTAAATCTCCAGGAAAACCTGTAAAGATGGTGTGCTGAAAATGCGGAAAGGAAGGGAACTACAAAAGGGACTATAAATCTAAAGCCCCTGACAAAGGAAATGGATCTGATGATGCTCCTTCTGGACAGGCAAAAGAACCTCAGATGAAGGTGGGGATGTATACTTTTCTTCTTCAAGTACACATGTAGATCATGAGGCATGGTTGATTAAGTCCGGTGAATCTTTTCACTTCACTCCCCATAGAGAGTGCTTCTGCGAGTATGAGAAATATGATGGCGGTGATGTCTTCTTAGGGGATGATAGGAAGACTAGAATCATTGGTTGTGGAAAAGTAAAGTTGAAGTTGCAAGGTGGAAGGGTTAGAGCACTTCCAGGTGTTCTACATATTCTTGCATTGGCCAGAAATATGATTTCTATAAGCAAGTTGGATGATGCAGGTGTAAAAACAGTGTTCGAGAAAGATACATGCAATATGGTTTGGGGAGCACTGGTATTGATGTGTGGAGTTCAGATTGGAACCCTATACAAGTTGCATGGTAGTACTGTTATTGATGGGAGCAACAGTTCTGTGGTTCTTGAAAATGGAGCATAAAATATAGTGGTCTCTGGAGAAAAGACCATGCTATGGCATCAAAGGCTTGGACATATTGGATAGAAGGGCCTTCGAATACTTAATGGTAAAGGTATGATAGAAGGTATGACTAACATCTCTATGGATTTTGATTTTTATGAAAATTTTGTATATGGGGAGCAAAATCGGGTGATTTCCCCTCTAGTGGTAAGAGGGAAAAATAGATATTAGAGTTTGTGCATAGTGATGTGTTTGGACCTGTGAAGGTTCCATCACTGGGTAAGTTTGTGTACTATGTATCATTTATAGATTACTTCTCAAGGAAAACATGGATATATTTCCTCAAGAAGAAATCTAAAGTCTTTGACAGGTTTAAAGAATTTAAGGCTCTGGTGGAAAACCAGATAGAGAAGAAGAGAAAGGTGCTAAGGACAGATAATGGTGGAGAATTTTGCAGTAAGGAATTTGAAGAATTATTTAAGAAGTGTGGTATAGCACAATAAAAGACTACTCCATATACACCTGAGAAAAATGGATTTGCAGAAAGAATGAACAAGACGTTGATGGAAATGGAAAGAAGCATGCTCAGTGATGTTGTGATCTGATTGTGAGATCTTAGACAATTATTAAGGTATTACAGACTCATGTGTATGGACATGCCTATGTTACTTTGTGCAATGGATTGATAATATTGTGAAATACATAGACAATGAAGCAGTTAAAGAACATAATAGACAACACACATAAACACAACAAGTTTAGAAAGGATTTCACCCAACACTCTTGGGCTACGTCTTCTGGTCTAGCCTTCAGTGGTGACCTCTCTATTATGTCTTCAAAAATAGAGTTTTAGAATTGTGAGCTCAAATTGAGCCTCACACAATAGATACACAACAATAAGGCTTTACTTGGATCCCCCAAGTATCTTCTAAGTAAACATACTCTCCTTATTGACTCTTTGTCTCTATCGCTCTGTCTCAACACTACCTACTTCTGTTTGCTCTCTGTTTGTGGCTTTAAATCCAATCGGCGTTATATGTTCATTTCTCCTTCTTGAGCTCTTTGGCTTCCCGAACTCTGTCCACTCACATCCCCCTCTAATCATTAGCAACCATTGCTAAATTCTTTCAGGGATGGTGGCCACCTGTTCTATAACAGAATGGGTCATCGGGCCTTTCAAATCCCCGAAATAACCATTCTCTATTTACACAGAGAAATACATCAAAACTATGAAAAATCTACCAAAAAATGTTCATCGGACTTCAAATATTATGAATCTGCCTTATAACTCCTATTGGGTCTGCCTGTATAATGACATCACATCTCCACTGTTGATTTGGGAGATCTGGATCCAATGGCTGAGGTGACATTTCGGGTAGCTCTTTCGTACAGGGGTTAACTAACCAATAAGGGTGGTTTTCTCTCTCCAAGGCTTGGACATGTGGCAGCCAATGTATGGGCTCAGGTGGAGCCTGTCCAAAACCTCCTACCGCCTTCAGTCCTCTAGAAATCCTGCTTCTTTCCTTTGTATAAAATAAATACATTAAACATTGAAAACCCCCAAAAAATGGCTTTATATGGTCTTGAAATATTATAATATTGGATCTATAAGTTCTATCAGGTCCGTAATATCACATTGGGCACATTTCCTTTGTAATCCGTTCATTTGGCAGAAATTCAAAATACAAAGGAAATTTCCACTTTCCGGATTTCAAAATATATAGAATATCGTTTATAACTCCATCAGGTATGGTTGTCGCAAGAAATATGTATATCGGCCCTGCTCCATTGTAATGTGCCGACTTGATATTGCGATGCGATTGATCGCAATCGCATATTGCACATACCCCAGGTCGTTGTAAGTGCTCCTTTGTATTTTCCGATAGCGATATTGCAATGCAACTTGGGCCGTCAATCTACGTGCTTGATCTACCGTCCTTGTTGACTCCACTGATCACTAACATAAGTTTCATATGGTGTGCTTTGATATCCTCTGCCTACCACCGCCGATTACGATTTTTCGATCGGATCTAGACCGTTGATTGGCTAGATCCGACGACTCTCATGCAAAGTAGTGTTAAACCGCCGATACTTTGTTTTTCCACTATTTCTTCATGTTTTTGCCTCCCGATAGTGTTTTTAACCTTCTTTAAATGTTTTTATCATGCGATAGTTTCGAGTGTTTGAAGACTTAGAGGGTGTTTTGGATCCATGTGGATCACGCCTTCCCACTGAAAAAGGCTTTTGGACCACCAAAAGTTAGTTTTTAAGAATCAATCAAGAGAGGATACAGCTTCCTCAATTGTCCAATCTCTATCCATCTTGCACTGCTTGGTTTTGAACCTTTGAGTCCAATTCTGAGTTACTCAACATCTCCTCTGCGCATAGTTCTCACCTTCCTGTCCAGAACTATATCTTCCTACAACTCATTGAGATATTCGGGCAACAGATCATCAATGGAAGGCAACTGACTTTGCTCTTTAGGATCTTCAATCAATGAAGGTTCAAATAGTCTCAAGTTCTCTGCATTAACTACTTAATAGATGTGCATGTAAGCTGGCAAATCAAGGAGAAAAGAATTCTCACCAATTTTCTCAAGTATTTTGAAAGGCCCATACCTTATTAGCTTTAGCTTCTTACCTTCACCTTGCATTCTATCTTTGCCGATGTACAGCTAGACTTAATCACCAACTTGGAAGCCATGCTCAATTCGATGCTTATCATGGCTTGCCTTGTACTTGGCTTGGCTCTTTCCCAGTTGTTCCTACACTACCTGGTGAATTTCTTGGATCTGTTCAATGAACGTGGTTTCTTTTTCCACATCACTGTGTCCATCAACTACTATGTCTTTACTAAAGACAAAATCCAAGGGAGACCTTGGTGTAAAACCAAAAAAAGTCTCAAAAGGAGATCTCTGTGTAAAAGAATGTTTAGCATGGTTGAAAGCATGTTGCACATAACATAAATGTTCATCCTAAAGTTTGGGATGCTTGCTGCAATAGCCCCTAAGAAACTGGATCACTATCATGTTGACCACCTCTGTTTGGCCATCTATTTGTGGATGAAAGTTTGTGCTTGTCTTTAGTCCAGTGTCCATTAGCTCCCATAGACTAGACCAAAAATTCCCAAGAAATCAGGAATCTTGATCAGATACAATGGAAGTGGGTAACCCAAAATGAACCCATACATGTTGGAAGAACAACTTGGTTGTTTGTTCAGTTGTAATCTTCTTGTTACAAGGTATTAAAATACACATTTTTCTCAATCTGTCCACAATAACTATAAATAGTCATGACCTTTTCTAGATTTTGGCAATCCCCCAACAAAGTCCATGGAAACACTTTCCCAAGGACGAGAAGGAACTAGAAGTGGAGTTTACAAGCCTAGTTTTCTATTGCTAGGCTTCCTACATGTTGTACACCCTTTAATATATCTAGAAAATACTTCATGCATTCTTGGCCAATAGTAGAATCTTTGCAATTGTGCAACTATTTTACTTACACCAAAATGACCTGATATTAGAGAAGTATGTGCTTTGCAAATTATGTTAACTCTTTCAGTTTGAGGAATTCATAACTTCCCAAAATGATACAAGAGCTAGTACTTAACATGATAGTCCAATTCTTCTACTTGTTTCCCATGACATACAGTTGCATATACATCCTTAAAACATACATCTTGAGCATATTGTTCAGTGTAGCTTTCATGCAATATTGAGTTACTCTTATGCATTTATGATTGGTCTGGATAACATATCTGCAACCTTATTGTGTATGCCTTTCTTATATCTGATGACAAGATGAAATTGTTGTAGAAAACCCATCCACCTATAGTGTCTTAATTGCTGCAATTTAGTTTGTGAGTGTAAATATTGAAGTGGTTGATGATCAATATGTATAACTGTTTCTTTGCCCATTAGTTAATGTTTCCACTTTTTCACACTCTGTACTAATGCATACAATTCTTTATCATATGTGGGATAATTAACTACTGTAGAATTAAATGTCCTAGAATGATAACATATGGGTTTACCATGTTGCATCAACATTGCTCCCATGGCATAGTCACTAGCATCTGTTTCAATCTCAAATGGTCTTTGAAGATTTGGCAATTCTAGTACTAGTGTTGTACTAATCTTTTCTTTCAAGGTGTCGAAGGATTTTTGATGTTTGCCTCCCCACCGAAACACCTTGTTCAATCCTGTTAAAACATTTAAGGGCACTGCAATCAAGGAAAAATTAGAAATAAACTTTCTCCAATATTATGTTGCTCCTAGGAAGCTCCTAACTTTCGTAGCAGATTTGGGTTCAGGCCAATTCACGATGACTTCAACCTTAGAGGGATCTATCTTCAATTCACCACTCCCTACAATATGACCCAAATAATTCAAAGATGTTTTTCCAAATTCACATTTTGATAACTTAACATAGAGGTTTTCTCTTTTCAAAACATCTAGAGTGTGCTTTACATGCTTTAAATGTTCTTCCCATGTTTTACTGAAAACAAGAAAGTCATCTAAATATACAATTACAAAATCATCAATAAAAGGCCTGAGTACATCATTCATAACTCTCATGAAAGTGGCAAGAGCATTAGTTAAGCTAGCCCTTGCTTTGTTTTGAAAGCAGTCTTCCATGCATCTTGTTCTACTACTCTGACCTGATGATAGCCACTATGCAAGTCCAACATGGAAAAGTAAACAACTTCCTTCAACTGATCCAATAGATCATAAATGCGAGGAAGAGGATAACAATTCTTGATAGTTATTTTATTCAGTGCTCTGTAATCAATGCACATCCTCCCCGAACCATATTTCTTTCTCACCAACACAATTGGAGATCCACATGGTGATGTGCTTGCCCTTATGAACTCTTTATTGAGCAGCTCATGTATCTGCTCCTTGATCTTTGCATTCTCTAAAGAGGATAACCTGTACATTCTGATGTTAGGCAATGGAGCATCTTGCTGCAAATGAATATCATGTACTATTTCCCTTTTGGGTGGTAGACCTTTAGGTTCTTGAAATAGGATATCATATTCTGAAACAACTTTTTCTAAATCAGCTTTCTGTTTAGCATCACTGCCCTCAAATGCATTGGTTTTATCTAGGATCTTTTCCTTTCCAACCATTAGTAAAAATTGCTTGCATGAATTTACAATTCTTTTCATCTTCCTCGAGTTTATGAGAGTGTAGTTATTTTTAAGCTGATAAGCTCTTACAATATATTCTATTCCATCTTTTGTGAGTTGATACTTATTCTCATTTCTATAGAAAATGGCCTTTCTATCATACAAGTAAGGACTTCCTAAAACAATACTACATATATCCAAGGGGACTATGTCTAACTCAACCTCATCTACAAAAGTTGACCCAATAGCAAACCTAAGTTTGAATTATCTAGTCACTTGTAGCTTTGCTTTATCACATACCCAACCTAATGGACATGGCTTCTTGTGAGGTGTTGTTAGTAAGCCCAACTTCTTTACAATTGTTTCAGAAATCAAGTTTACTTGTGAGCCACTATCAAATAAAGTATTACTCTTTTGATGGTTGGAAATAACTCTAATATGAAAAGGCTCATGTCTTTTCCTGTCATTGTCTTCATTATCAATAGATTGTGCAGAATTACTAGTAGATGCTTCATAATTTTTACCTTTTATACATGTGGCTGTGACTGTTGTTTCATCACCCGAGTCTGACCCCAAATCCTTCTTAATAGCGGTAGCAGTCTTCTTCTTCTTACCACTGAACTTCTTGGGTTTTAGCTTCAGATTCAAAGGCCAACAGTGTTCATCATCATGCCCATCCTTCTTGCAGTGAGTGCATGAAGGTTTGTCTTTCTATACAGTGTTTGTCTTCCTCTCCTTCCATTTTTGCTTCTTCTTTTCCTTTTTCTTGTTTGCAGTGGGTTTTGATGATCCCCAAATCTTTGGGTTCACATTATTGCCTCCAGCCTCTAGATGTGTAGCCTAAATAGATAACTCATCTATGCTAGTAGGGTTAAACATGAGAATGGTGTGCCTCAAATAGTTGTGTAGACCACCTATATACTTCAACAAAGTTTCAGGTGAGTCTAGAGAAATGCCTAGGATTAAAGCTCTTTTTCTAAATTCTTGGGTATAGCTTTGTACACTTTGGCCCTTTAATTGGCGAAGAGATTGCCAACTCATCATTGCTTGTTGCATATAAGCCAGTGGATAGAATTGTTTTTTAATGGCAGAAAAAATTCATTCCAAGTAGAAAGAATTTTACCATGCTTCTTCAAATCAGTTTGTGTCTTGCCTTCCCACCACACTAGGGTAGTTCCTCCAAGGCGAAGGCTAGCTAGTTGAATCTTTCCCCTTTCTGAATTGATGTTCTACACTCTGCAATATACATCAATCTGCCTAATCTAGTTATCTAGCTTTTCTGCATTTAATTCACCATCATAAATTGGTAAATCAAATTTTACATCTAATTTAATCACAACAGCTTTCTTATTTTTCTTTTCAGGGCTAGTTTTATGTGAAGAAGATGATGAGGATGGTGATGATGGAGTAGATGGTAGAGAGGGCTTCTCTTATTTCTTTTTTTCTTCTGGATGGCCATCTAGAAGAGGTTCCTCTGCTCCTTTTTCTATTTGAGACGCTGAAGTGCTTTCACTATGCCTTTCTTAAATTCTCTATACCCACCATGGCTCTCATGGTCGTGAAACTGTCCATGAACTGAGAGTCTAATTTTGATGAGGTTTGTTCTACCATCCTCCTCCTAGGATACACTCTTCCAATTTCTATATTAGTCTCAAAAAGGTTTCCTTCTCCTAGTTTGAGATTTGATGTATTTAGCATTCAACAATCCAGCACAAGCTTGTCTAACCTTAGCAAACCTAAATATCTGTTACCACTTGATCTGATTGTGAGATCTTAGATAATTATTAAGGTATTACAGACTCATGTGCATGGATATGACTATGTTACTTTTTGCAATGGATCGATAAGATTGTGAAATACATAGACAATGAAGCAGTTAAAGAACATAATAGACAACACACATAAACACAACAAGTTTAATAAGGAGTTCACCCAACACTCCTGGGCTATGTCTCCTAGTCTAGCCTTCAATGGTGACCTCTCTATTATGTCTTCAAAAACAAAGTTTTACAACATTGAGCTCAAATTGAGCCTCACACAATAGGTACAAAACAATAAGGCTTTACTTGGATCCCCCAAGTATCTTCTGCGTACACAGACTCTCCTTACTGACTCTCTATCTCTGTCACTCTGTCTCAGCACTGCCTGCTTCTGTTTTCTCTTTATCTATGGCTTTAAAGCCAATCGGCACTATCTATTCATTTCTTCTTCTCAGGCTCTTTGGCTTCCCAACCTCTGTCTGCTCTGATCCCCCTCTGAATGTTAGCAATCATTGCTAAACACTTTCAGGGATGGTGGCCACCTGTTCTGTAACAGAATGGATCATCGGGCCTTTGAAATCCCCGTAATAACCATTCTCTATTTACACAAAGAAATACATTCCAAACTGTGAAAAATATTCCAAACACTGTTCATCGGATTTCAAATATTATGAATCCACCTTATAACTCCTATCGGGTCCACCTGTATAATCACATCGCATCTCCACCGTTGATCCAAGAGATCTGGATCCAAGCGCTGAGGTCACATTTCGGGCGACTCTTTCATACGGGGTTTAACTGCCCGATAAGGGTGGTTTTCTCTCTCCAAGGCCTAGACACGTGGTACCAATGTATGGGCTTGGGTGGAGCTCGGCCAAAATGTCTTACCGCCTTCGGTCCTCCCAAAATACCTGTTGTTTCCTTTGTATAAAAGAAATACATTAAACACTGAAAAACCCCAAAAAATGGCTTTATACAGACTTGAAATATAATAATATCGTATCTATAAGTTCCATTGGGTCCGTAATATTGCATTGGGTGCATTTCCTTTGTAATCCATTCATTTGGCGGAAATGCAAATACAAAGGAAATTGTCGCTTTCCAGATTTCAAAATATATAGAATATCTTCTATAACTCCATCGGGTCCGGCTGTTGCAAGCCATATGTATATCGGCCTTGCTCCATTGTAATGTGCCGACACAATATTGCGATGCGATTGATTGCAATCGCAGATCGCACATACCCCGGGCCATTGTAAGTTCTCCTTTGTATTTGTCGATAGCGATACTGCGATGCAACTTGAGCCGTTGATCTGCACGCTTGATCGATGGTCCTCGTTGACTCCACTAATCGCTATTGCAAGTTCCATATGGTGTGCTCCAATATCCTCTACCTTCCACCGCCGATTGGATCTGGACCGTTGATCGGCCAAATATGATGACTCTTATGCAAAGTAGTGTTAAACTACTGATACTCTATTTTTCCACTATTTCTTCATGTTTTTGCCTCCCGATAGTGTTTTCCGCCTTCTTTAAAGGTTTTTCTCATGCAATAGTTTCGAGTGTTTGAAGACTTAGAGGGTGTTCTGGATACATTTGAATCATGTCGGGCTAGGACTGGAATTCTGGGCAGAGGCGGTGGAGGCTGCATGTTCCTCGGTCAACAGGTCACCTTCATCAATGTTGGAGGATAAGACTCCATAAGAGGGAGGGACTGATAAGAAACCCTCTCTTTCACATCTTAGGGTATTTGGATGTTATACATATGTACATGTTCCAAAGGAGAAAATAACAAAATTGGATAGTAAATCTGAAAAGTGCATCTTTATTGGGTATAAGGATGGTTTAAAGGGTTATAAGCTTTGGAACCTAGTAACAAGGAAGGTTGTGTACAACCAAGATGTGGTGTTCAGAGAGGTTAAATATGTTATTAAACATGAAGTCCAACGAAAGGAACTTAGGAGGATAGAGTTTGAGCTAAAGGAGATAGAATCAGATTCTATAGCAGAAGAGGAATCAGAAGACGAAGAGCCACAAACTCCAAGTGTGAGAAGATCAATTCGAGAAAGAAGGCAACCAGAAACGTAGAGTCCATCTGCTTTCTGTTCAAATTTTGCTTTATCTATTACTGATGATGATCCCATAACTGTGAAGGAAGCAGTAGATTCAGAGGATGACAAACTCTGGAAAGAGGCCATGGTTGATGAAATGGCATCTGTGCACAAAAAAGAGGCATGGGATCTGGTGGAGTTGCTGGCTGGAAAGAAACCTATTGGCAGCAAATGGGTGTTCAAGAAGAAGACAAATGAAAAAGGAAAGGTGGAGAAATAAAAAGCTCGGTTGGTAGCAAAAGGTTATTCCCAGGTGTCAGGAATTGATTTTGGTGATGTTTCCAAGGTAGATTCTGTTAGATTAATTTTATATGTTGCTGCTACTTTTGATTTTGAGGTAGGATAGATGGATTTGAAGACAACATTCCTTCGCGGGGATCTAGAAGAGGAGATCTACATGAAGCAACCTGAAGGATTTGCGGTGAAGGGTAAGAAAGAGATGGTATGCAAGTTAAAGAAGTCTCTGTATGGATTAAAACGGTCACCAAGTATGTGGTATCAGAAATTTGATACATTTATATGGGGACTTGGCTTCACCAGAAGGAAAGAAGATCAATGTGTGTATTTTAAATTAATTGGTGACCATGTTATTTATCTAGTCTTGTATGTGGATGATATGTTGCTGGTTGGAAATGAAAGAAATTATCCAGGATTTGAAGACTCAATTGTCATCCAAATTTGACATGAAATATCTTTGTGTTGCGAACTATATTTTGGGCATGGAAATTAAAAGAGTTCAGGAAAAGAGGAAGCTCTGGTGAAACTAGAGGAAGTATGTCGAGACAATATTGTAGAAGTTTAATATGTAGGATAGTAAACCGATGAAGGTTCCTATTATTGTAGGTGTAAAATTATCTCTTGAACAGTGTCCCAAGACACAAGAAGAGGAAGAGGACATGTCCCATGTTACATATGCAAGTGTAGTCGATAGCTTGATGTATGCGATGGTCTGTACTAGACCAGACATTTCACATGCAGTGGGAGTATTGATAAAGTTTATGTGAAAACCAGGGAAGGAGAACTTGACAATAGTGAAGCAGGTTTTCATGTATTTTCGTGGCACTAGTGATTATGGCTTGTGCTATCAAGGAAGACCAGGATTGGACATAGTGTTGGATATTCATGGCTTTGTTGATGCAAACTGGGTTGGAGATCTGGATCATAGAAGATCTACAAGAGGGTATGTGTTTAACCTATTTGGAGGTGCAGTCACTTGGATGCGTAAGAAGCAATATGTAGTGGCACTATCAACCACAGAGGCAAAATACATGGCTGCCACTCATGCAAGCAAGGAAGCAGTTTGGTTGCAGAGATTGTGTTCAAGTATGGGGTTAGTACAGGGAGTTATAAGGATAGATTGTGACAGCCAAAGTGAAATTTTCTTGGCAAAGAACTCTTCTTATCATTCAAAGACAAAGCACATTGATGTTTAGTATCACTTTGTGAGTGACATGATAGAAGAAAAAAAGGTGTTGCTGGTAAAGGTGGACACTTTGGAGAATATCGCAGATGCATTGACAAAATCTGTGAGGTCTGAGAAGTTCTCTTGTTGTAGAGAAACAATGGGTGTTGTGGGGTTAGATAAATGACTAAGCTCTCATGTGGAAAGAAAACAACAAGTGGGAGAATGTTGGGTTGTGTTATATTCTTTCAACAACTGGCCTATGTAGTTAAAGGATGGGTTAGAGGGGGGCAGAGCTCCCCCTTCATCCCGCTGATTGTGCAGTGGGGGGGTGACAGGGGGTTTAAGGGTGGCGGGTAGGCCCCCTTTACGGGGTCCAGGGTAGCGCCCGGGGGAAAGTTTTTTGGGACCCTATATTAGGTGGGATGAACCTACCTATGGTTTTGTGCATAGTTTTAGCACATGGTTTTAGACGTGATGGTTTTTCGGTCCATGGTATTGGATGCTTCAGCATATATCTATCTATC